>JAHWFP010086060.1:18760-35469 GCA_023313725.1 Lithobius niger | reverse complement strand
TTTAAAGGCATTTCCAACTGTAGCAAGCACTGAAAGCTTTCACAACAGCCGCAAGGGCACTTGTGGCAAAAGAAAGAATATCTTCAAGTTACGGCCCAACTGCGTTTCCAGCGTACATGTATTTTAAAAGGGGAAATGTTGGATTTAGTTGCAAATATTAATTTGTTGTACATTTGGCAGTTTTCACATCGTGGTTCCGGCATCATTGCATTTTTACAAATGGCTGAGATATCGGTGAATAACATTAAGATGTTAAATGTATACCCGGCCTTCCTTATAACATTCTGCCTGCCGTCCGCGCATATAGCATCGCAAAGGTCAACTGAGACAGTTACTGCATTCCTCGCAGCGATGAACGCAGCCACTGTCTCAATTGGCATTGCGCGTAATAGACGAACCAGCATGAACGTGTCGTCACAAACCGGAATGATTGTCGTATTTTAACATAGCAATATATAATTTTCTAGGCTAATGTCTTATAATTTTGCTTCGGCGATCTATTGGAATACTTAATTTTAATTTTTACCGCATTAGTCTTTTAGATTTTTGATCTCATGATAATTACTAGAAAATTAGTACATGCACACACAGAGATGAAACGACATGGTTATTGTAAGCGCGCAAAGGATCATATATTGCGGGACGCAGTAAATATAGTTAATGATTATTCAACAGAAAATCTCCTAGACGCCACATTTTAAAACGGATTTTTATCAAGGGATTGACTAAGGGTAAGGAAATAGAACTTTGGGGCCGTACTTGATGTGGAGGATCGAGAAAAATGGCGTTGGGAGTAATGTCCTTTTAAGTCATTCCCACACTTTTAAACAATGAAATGTTAAGTTTTTTCCATACTTTTAAACAATGAAATGTTATTCCCATACCTGTACTCCCACTTTTAAACAATCCTTTAACAACAGATAACAATGCTTTAACCTCGAACTCAGTGAAAGACAAGTCATTTTGGAGCCACAGTTTTAAACAATGAAAACCATTTAAGTTTCTTCTAGTATAGTGACGTATTACCTTCCTTTAACTTAGTGGGAATGATCTGTGTGACGATACTCGCCACCATTTGTTAATTATGAGTCTGAAACGTCAACAATGACGTCATGTTGGGGATCGGGTACTCATCGCGCGTTCAAGAACTACTCTGACGAGCAGTGAAGAGAGTGTCGAGCTTTCCCGCGAGTTTAGGATACCGTTCATTGTTAAAAAGAGAAAGGGACCTAAAACTGACTCCTGCTGTTGTTGTTACAATGATAGATACAGTTCCGTTCTAGTGTTGTTGCCAATCTTATTTTTTTCTGTTGCTTCAATAGGAAATGAGAAGTATTTAAAGGAATCTCGAATTCTCACGCAGTACACCCATGAAGACCAAATATGCACATGTCGCTACGAGCTACGCGGGCCCGTCACAGCTACAAAGAGACCTTACCATAACCGACTGCCGTTACCTCAAACCGGAGGTGACACAGCACAAGTAGGAAGGTCCGAGGTTGTAAACGAAGTACATCCTCCCAGGATTGCAAAATACGCTGTCCCGTCAGATTTGATTCAAACAACTCTACCAGAAGAATTCAGGGTATTACCTTTTAGGATTCAACCTGTGTATGGATCAACCCAAATGGCATTCAACACGAAACCGCTCATTTACAGCTGGAAGATGGGAACAAAAGAACCGCTTACGCTTTACGCCACCGAAACTCAATATGTGGAAATAACGACTCCAATGTCCCTGGAAGTATCCACCACTGAACCAGTGACGACTGTAGCAAGTACCCAGCCAACGACTATCACTACTAGAAAAACAACGACTAGAAAGCCCACTACTAGAAGAACAACTAGAAAGCCCACTACTAGAACAACAACTAAAAAGACCACTACTACGACAACTACAAAAGCCACACCCAAACCTAAAAAGAAAAAGAAAAAAGTTTGTTTTTTGGGGTTCTGCACAAGAAGAGGCTGATGAAATAAAATATTTCCTCTAATGAAATAAACGAAATGAACAATCCATAAAATCCCATTCGTTCTCAAATCCCCAAAATTTACTGCATAAAGTAAAGTAAATAAACAAACGCCCAGCTGGTAAGTTGGGCTGCGACAATTGTAGCATTGTGTAATTACAGCATTGTGTCTCTTCAAAATAGCCTAAAGTTACATTAACTAATCTCTTCCACTTCAGACTTACGCCTAGAGGAGTCCTTTTATAAAGTGTGAAAGGTCGGCAACATGATTTAATCTCGTATCCTTTTGGGTTGTAGACAAAGCCGTGCTCGCTTCATTAAGTTTCCCGAGAAACCCTCGTGAGGTTCGCTTTTGTTCTGGACTTTGATATTTTGACTTCTTTTGTCAGCGTAATGTGGAATGGACTAAATAGACATAAAAAAAATTACTACTACTCTAGTACTTTGTTTTAGACGTTGTTTAAATAAAATCTAAATTGACTGTGATTTTAAGTCACTGATTAAAGCATCCTAGAAATACAATGCTGTTAGGTTCTGATGTATGATATCAGGAAATGAACGATGCTCTAACTACGATCTCCCCTACCCAAACGTTATTGAGGATTCCCTTCAAGCTTTTTCGCCCGTTGAAGTCGTGATATCAAACGCCAAGCTCTTTCGCCAAGTCAATACGACCGAGGGTTAAATAAAAATACAAAATTGCTCACAGCGTTATTTTCAAGTTTTTCACTTAACCTGTAAAGTCATAGTTGGTGGGATTATCTTGGTGAATGTTTTGGGTGGATATCATATATTTCATAGGACTGTGAACGTCCAAAGATCCTGGGATCCTGGGATTTGTCCACCTAAATTGTCCCTTGCATCGTCACGGGGCTGATAATGCAGTTCGGATTTGTGCTTCCTAAAAACAAACAACAACAAACTATTGTATACTTTGTGCCCTTAAAATAGTGTTGAGATTGATTGGTAACTTTGACTTCATGTTTCAAATCACCCCTGAACCATCAAAAGACATGTCACACAAATTTGGTTTCGTGAAATCCGTTAGCAGTCGTAATTAGGCAAATGCCAACGTTACTCACATCTTGTTTTGAAGTTGAAAACATTAAGCTTTTTCCCTAAACGTGACTGGTACGTTGTCAGGAGGCAGAGATGTCGCCTTCGGGTGTATTTCGAACTATTGTGTCGCGTTGTTATTTCCCTTCTCTCCGTAGTTAGACAGCGTGTTAGGACATACCAGAGCATGGCCAGCATGCTCCGATAGCCATTGCAGAACACGTTAGAGTATGGTCACCAGCTCCAAAACAACCAGTACAGAAAAGCTCAATATACAGCTAAATTACGTAAAAAGAGCAAGGACCCACTTCATATAGCAGGCTAAATAGTATCTTCTGTAGAGAGCAATGAAGTATACAAAACCAACAACAACAAGCCAAACACCTTTTCGCGATTCCAGATCGGGTCTGGATTTTCGATCGGATCCGAACGATTCTAATATTTTTTTCCACGCTTGTTTACCCACTCATACAGGGCATATAATACCAAATTTGGTTTTAGATGTTAAAGTGCAATAGCACTTGCAGTTTATTTACCAAGGCCAGCTGAGATAGTAGCTGCGTTCCACGCTCCACTCCAGGCCGGTCAGCTTTCTGCTTTTCCGGTGTTAGTTAGTAAAAGACACGCCAGAAGCCGTCCAGTTCGGTACGGCCTGAGGACCGAAGGGAGTTGGTATCTGAACAAAGTATATACGGCACAAGCCCCCAGTGAGCTAGATCTCACAACTTAACCATTACGCTTTGTTATTCTTCGTCTCTGCTGAAGACCCAACAAGTAGCTGCGTAAAATAAGAATTTTCCCGCATACAGTTTCTTCAGTTACCAATTCCCTTCTGTTCTCAGGAGCGTACGTTACTGGATGGAGGTTGTACGAGTTTGTGACGCGAAGGTGTTGTACCAGGCGGGTGGATAGTACGACGAGATCAGCAGGGAAGTTTGTGAAGGTGGTTGGGGAAGAGGGGACTGTGGGTTGGAGGATGGGTATTAAGGACGTTGAAGTGGAAAGGTGGAAGAGGGATATGAGAGGAAAATCGTCGACGGAGAGGTATCGTGAAGAGCAGATTGAGGCAGGGGAGCTGGTATGAGGGGGACTGGGGGAGCGTGCTGCAGTTCAGGGCAACGGCTGGAGCTTTGGACACTCGGGTGATGCAGAGGAATGTGGGGGAAGAGCATGAAGATGTCACCTGTGGCATCTGCGGTGAGGGAGAGGAAACGGTGGAGAACGTTCTGGTTGGTTGCTGGGGGGCTTCTGGTTGGATGGAGGAGGGGGCAGGAGTCAGGGTGGGAAAGGGCTGCTGTTGGATTGATGGAGCCGCAGGGGAAGTAGTTGAGAGGGGGCAGGGTTTTTGGAGTTTTTGTGGAGTCATCATCATTACCATCATCATCACTAACTATAACGGAGAAGCGCAAAGCTGACCTTCCTTATAGTGAGCGAGGAACGCAGCTTCAATCCCAGTTTGCCTTGTTATTTTCTTCCACGTTGATAAAAAAAATGACGCTAGTGGGCATGAATGAAATCGAAACTAAAGCCAAAACTATGACGCTTGCTTTAGCCATGTAGCCAACGCAAGGGATAAATGCTGCAATCTGTTATCCAGTAACCAACCATACTCACTACAATCATCGGATAGCTAATCTCTGCGTATAAAATGCTACAACGTTATTTGGGCGTAAATACTCGTTATTTAGATGGGGGGAACATGCTGGATAACTGGATATTCCCCGGCGCATGCAGTATATATACTAGCTATGGGCAGGGCTCCCTAATGTGATAATAATCGTATGCTAACAGTCAACTGAATCATTTATGACAAGAGGTGTCTAAAAAAAAACTTGGAAGAGCTGGTCATCCTACGGTAAACTAAATGCCACACTGTTATGTAAAGGTTTATTTACCTAGCCAAAGTGAGTATCATCGAACCAATAGTGCGAATCTTCTCATGTCATTCCTATTAGTGTCCCTGCGTTTTATTTCTTACGATACGCATAGGTTTGAGGCCGTTCATCCGACGGATCGTCCTACGTTGGCCATATTGTAAACGTGTCATGTCTAACTTATGCAATCCACAATTACCTAAGCATGAGATGGCAATAGTGTATATTTTATTTACAGTTTAGTTTTGGTTGTTACTACACAAATCGAACATGATGTGTCATGGCATGCTCAATATGCTCAGCAGTCAGCATGTCCTGTGCACAGTTCATGGCCAATTATGCTCTGAAGTTTAACACGGGTAGCCTACGTAGAGTAAAGACAAACTTGGCAATAATCAATTTGTAATTTGTTGCCTCAGCCTAAACATGGCATTGCTACAAACACAGTACTTAGCTGTCTGCAGGAAGCTTCATGAAGGAAAACACGTTCCTGAACCAGGGCTTGAAAAGTCGGGTCAACACGCCGTATATCGTGTTAGTTCCACCATTTGTTACAACATACGAACCAAACAGCCTGCATTAAAGACTGTCACGATCACTAATGTAAGAAAGAAAGAAAAGACAACTGTCCCGACTGGGACTCGAACCCAGGACTTCCCGCTAACTAGGCCGGGCGCTCTAACTACTGCGCTGCCAGGGCGGATTCTGGTAACAGGCCCCAGCCCAGCTCAGTAGCTGTTCATTCCTTCTCAGTGGTGACCTAGAGATCACAAACATACAAGGAGGGAAAGCAACATTGCTTCTTGGCCTCCACACTAGATATAATTCTAGTAAAAAATAAAGAAGAAATCACAAGGTAAAGGGCAAACGAACCGCTACTTAGCTCGGCTGGAGTCTGTAGCCAGAATCAGCCCTGGTAGCGCAGTGGTTAGAGCACCCGGCCTAGTCAGTGGGAAGTCCTGGGTTCGAGTCCCAGTCGGAGCAGTTGTCTTATCTTTCTTTCTCAGATTAGTGTATCTTGTTTCCTCACAAGGCCAGTCTTGACTGCATGTTTGCTTCGTTTACCCTTTACCTTGTGATTAATTCTTTGTTTGTTACCACATATTAAAAACAACATTGGCTATCACATTACAAGTCACGCCACCAAGACAACAGGGAATTCCAACAGAGCTTGCATACAACAGAGCTCATCCAAACACAACAATAGTCAATATATACTCAACAGTGACTTCATGTTTAGAGCGAGTGAGAGAGGGTATCCGTCGACAGGGGTTATTCCGAAACAAACCCGCAGTAGACAAAAAACAAAGAATTTACCCCAAATTTTAACGGTGTCCCCCCCTCGCGTTATGGCGTCGGATTTCATCTAAAAGAACGTGGGTCACGTGGTTACTTAATGGTTGAAGATGATGGAAAAACTCAAAAAATGTAAAAAAAAAAAAAAATATGCCAACATTGTAAATCGTGATGGCTTTTTATATTCAAGACGATTTAATAGACCATTTATTGCAAAATTTATAAGTAGGTTATATAAATCATGGTAGTTCTCCTTTAAAGATTTATGTGCGTCAGTTCTGTTCCTACATCAGATTACCTGCAAGTAGTTGACAGTGACGTAAACTAAAATTTTATCTTTAAGGGCTGGCAGAAGTAAAACATTCTTGATTTGCAATTTACATTTTTTTGTCTTTGTCTCCTATACTTTAAAAGATGGCTGCTGCTTGAGGCTTCAACGAACGACAGTAATGAACACAAAGCTTTTCTGAACATTTCAAAATGGTTTTTAAATCACTTTACAGCTAATCAAACTAATACTGTTGCGACTGACAATACAGCGGATTAAGGGCTGATTGCCTTCCTTTTTACATAAAATATATAGTATATAAACTTTACTTCTGTGTCAGCTTCCTAGTGTGCTTCTATCACTTCTGTGTCAGCTTCCTAGTGTGCTTCTATCACTTCTGTGTCAGCTTCCTAGTGTGCTTCTATCACTTCTGTGTCAGCTTCCTAGCGTGCTTCTATTCTGCCTTTCTGTGTGCTAATTCGTGCAGTTTTGTCTAATGATTAAAGAAACGGAAATTGCCTGCAAATGATTAAAACATTTGAGTCCGAAGTAAATATTGGCTAGTTTGAGTATTTAATGTTTGTTTTTTTTTGTTACCGTGTTTCTTTTTCTCCTGAGTGATTTACAGCATTTGTGTATATTGATTTAATAATCTAATGACTTGATTTGCTGTTAGTGATGATATTGGCAATCTAGTCCCTAATCTCTAAAACTTCTAACGTTCAACTCTCCCGTAATTCATTACTATATAGTCTAAACTGCTTTGCCAATATCATCCATCTGCATTATTAAAAACGTATGAGTTGCGTGTGTGTGTGTGTGTTTGTACCTCTACTCCTCTTGAATCAAGTCACCTACAAAGAGGGGAGTAAGACCATAATTAAATTGCGCTTCAGTTATAGGCCTATTTTCATCACTGTAATAACTTGATATTATGACCCTCCAATACGCGAAAAAACCTGCAAAAATAAGGTCTAATTTTGTTTTTTCCATCGCGATTGTTTGTTCATGACGTAATAGTTTGTTCATGAAAGGGTTAAAATTCGTGAAGAACAAACCGTCTGGAAGCTATTCGTTACGTACTGAGATGATCTGGAAAAGGATGCACGCAAAAACGTAACCAAAAAGGACGATGTATTATGCACATATAGATCTTAAAATTAGTTTTGTATCAACCAGCTTGATGCCTGGAAAAATTAAACCCATAGATCTGGTCTTAAAAGTGTGTCAAACATTCGTGTCTCTGAAGCACGGAGGTGCGTGGATTGAGCGAGCAAAGCGAGCTATTTCCACGTAAACTATACCCTGCCAATGTGTGTTTCGCTTTGCTCTCCCAATCTTTCATCTGTCACCTTCGTAGGGGATTACTTCTGGAGTAGAAGACGAACAAACGTGCAAACAAACAAATCGTATATTTTGAATGATATAGGTGAAATGCAGGCGTGCTGAGGAATGTGATGAACTAACTGTGAGCAACAATTGCAATTAGTTTGCGTCGAAATAGTCACTACATCGATTTTGTGATGCTCTTGGATTCAAAGAAAAAAACATTCAGGTAAATTAAGCAGATAGAAAGTTAGCTTAAACAAACTTTGACCTTCCAATGAAACTTTACCCCAAAATAATAATACTGAAAAAAAAACCCACTCAAACGGACGACATGTTTTGCATCAGTACGAAGTAGGGTAGATTAAGTATAGGTAGTGACGCTTTTCTGAAAACGGGGGGTAAAAAAAAAGACCTGCTTCCACCAACGGCGCCAGAAGGCAAGCACTTGTCTGGTCCGGGTAGGAGGCGAAACTTGAAATAAAACATGGCGGCATGGTTGCCATGGTAACCATTGTAATAGTGACAATACCTGCGGAAACAGACGAAATACTCGTGCGTGGGCAACATCCGAAGTTGAAGAACTTATTCTGTGTTCGATTCAAACTGTATACACTTCGTTACACTAAGCGTAAACCACGGAAGAAGCCTCAGCCTGAACGGGCGAGGAGGACGCTACTCGAACGTTCTCCGAACACAAAACCGTATGTGATAATTAGCGCCACTCGTAACGACAAACCGTTTTAAAATTGAATGTTGGTTTTTAAAAATAAAACCTGATCAGCCAGTTCTGATCTTTCTTAAAATTATTTTAATGACCTAATCTGAATTACGATATATCTTAAGAAGCCGATTAATTTTGTATTCTTATCGTAATCGATTTGTTTTAGTGACGCTAAATAGTTTTGATCCCCTCATGGGGATCAAAACTATTTTGCGCTTCCCGTTGTTTCACGACAGCGCCCTCTGGCGGTAAATTGTTGAAAGCAGGTACGTCTTTGGTCCAAAATGTTTACCGTTGTGAGAGAAAGAGTGGCACTACCTCAGAAAAACGACGTATGGATTATGGATATCAAAATCAATAGGAAATCAAAAGAATTTAACGACTAACAATGCTATTGCTGTTTTCACTTTGTGTTCGGGCCAGCCATTGTTGACACGTGTTATAAACTTGGAGATTGCAGTTCAATGTCCGAATGGAGAAACAGCCTAAACTTGGTTCCCCCCAAAAAACTAGTAAAGGACGACATATTTTGCATCATACTACATATAAAACGCAAAATTGATTTTGGTAGTGCGTGGATTAAGCGAGCAAAGCGAGCAATTCCCACATAAACTAAACCTTTCGTTGAGTTTCTCGCTTCTCTGGCAATCTTTCATTTATTCTCAACTTCGTAGGGGGCTTACTTCTGGAGGAGTAGGCGAACAAACGTGCACGCAAACAAACAAATAGTAATGTAGATGAAATTCAGACGTACTGACGAATGTGATGGACGAAATGTGAGCAATAATTGCAATTAGTTTGCGTCGAAAAAAATCAGTACATCGATTTTGTGATGCTGTTGGAATCAAAGAAGTTGCATGAAGCATGGATCGACGCCAGTGGAGTGAGCAAAGCGAACGATATGGCTAGTAATAAAATAATAATAACAATAATTAATAGTAGTTAATAAGTATAATATTGTAATAATTAATAACATCTTATACTAATAAATACCAATAATAAGCTATTTGTTACGAAGCAACAGGTTTGGCAAGGATCGTTGTGATCACTGGTAGTAAACCTGTATGTGGGACGCAGGGGGAGGAGGGGGAGGGGCAGCAGGCAACAATGAAGGGTTAATAGTACCAAGAGAAAAATAATGGGGTAAAAGACAACACCGGTACAACACATAAGTCAGAGAACTTATTGAAGACGGCTATGAAGCTGGATCAAGGTGTGGCGACTATCTTTCATTTCAATGTTGGCTACAAATTCAAGGGGTAAGCTAACCTCCTGGAGTGGTCAACTGCTTGATACTGCAGAGATAGTTGTCATTATTTTACTCCTTGTCCTTCATCAGGTCCATGAGGGGGATGGGGGTGGGGGGGAATTCGGTGGGTTCGCATGACCCCCCCTCTCCAAAAAATTGTTGAAGCAATTGAGGACAAAAGAATCCAAATACGGTCGCAGATTTAAGGGTAAGAGGACACTAAGGTCCTTATATTGAGGACGAAGGTATTCTCTATACCACGAGCCACGGCTGTATGCCGTGATGTCATCATGAGTTAGCCAATGACGAACGAGAACAGGGGATCTTTGTCCGTCTGAATGGACTAGCCCAGTCACGTGGTACGTGCGTCACGGCAAACAGCCTTGGCGCGTGGTATAGGTCACTACATTGAGGATAAAAGTGTCCCTAACGTTCCGAAATTGAGGGCAAAGTGTCCTTAATTCTTTGACTCAAGGAAAAAATAAATAAATTAGAGCATGTTACAAAGAAAGTGGAAACTTTCTCCAATAATACCTTTAGTTATTTTGGACAAAAATGGATAAAATGTTTCACCATTTTTTCACCTTTCGATAGTTGACTTTTGTAAAATCAGCTGCCTCTGGCAGGAACCGGAACATATTGCTACTTTAAAATGTGGAATTTTTCTCCATTATATCATTAGTCATTTGGGACAAAATTAAGTAAAAGGTTTCATAGTTTTTTTCATCTTTCGATGACCCGTTAAACAAAATTTCCATCAAGCTCCCAAATGTTGGCTTACGACTTCCCACCCCCTTTTACAACAGCTGGTTATGGTCATCATCGACACGACGGGCGTGTCATCATTGCATGTGCGTCATCAACAAGGTGGAGTGTCTGGATGACAGGCGAGTTTTGTATTTTCTACATGTTTGCAAGTATGTTTAGTGACTCGCGGCTTTCTACTTGTTTTTTGTTCCCCTGTTTTGTAATGTATACAGTTTTTTCGGTGAAAAAACTCGCTGGAGTATTAGGGCTTAAAATTAAACCATCTGTCTGCTTTTATGAAATTTCTATTTTTTTACCCCGTCAGTGTGTAAATTTCTTCAAACTGGCTATGGACCTTTTCGTGTACAGAATGTTACAGGATTAATAAACAAAAACGGAACGTTAAATGTTTAGAGTAAGGGTCTAAAAGTCAAAACCTAGAAGGAACACGGACAAGCTTTCAAAGTCAAAGTCAGGGTTTTAGGTGTACAATTTTATCAGTAAGAGAGTGGTAAGCATTAGACTCAATAGTTCTAGTCTATTCCGATAGAAAGTGTGTATGAACGATTGTAGCATGTTTTCTTTTGTTCTTACAATATTGTTAAGGAACTTTGAGAACAAAATTGTCTTGTGAAGTTTGGCATTTTGTCTTTTGATGCTTTAGAATTTTTTATTATATTTCGTCGATTTATGGGAGAGGATAAGCAATATTGCTCCCTGCTGCGAATATGCTGTCATGTTACTAAATCGAAAAATAATTTTCAACATAAAGCATAGCGGACAACGTATACCTACTACCACTGGATCATCACATGGGTCTTTGCAAGAGGATTTACAGTTTTTCGTCAACATGTATTTATTGCTGGCCACCGGGTAGTAAGGGTCTAATGCTTACCAGCCTGTTACTGACAAAATGTTACACCTAGACCCTGACTGTCAAAGCTTGTCCGTGTTCCTTCTAGGTTTTGACTTTCAGACCCTTACTCTAAAAATTTAACGTTCCGTTTTTGTTTATTAATTCGTGTTACTTTTAGAATTGCAGCTAAACTGTAAAACAGTGCAGTTGACAGTAGGCTACTGCCTGCGACAAGAAATGCTCTATACACCCAAATTTGGTTTTAAAATATTTACACAGAGACCCAAGGCTGACCCTTACTAACACTGGCGATAGCCAGTGTTATAATAGAAACAAATCCTTTCTTCTTTAGTCTACGTCTTGTAGCTGGCGTTTCCTAATTGGCATTGTTGCATAATAACAATGTTTAAAACAATGTAAAACAATCAATCTGGTCGTTTAGAGCTCCGTAACCCCTGAACCACTTGACCAATTTGATAAGGCCTTTATGGAAAGAGCACATCTATACAGAGCAATACCTGTCAAATGAGCTAAGAACCAGCTTTATAGGACAAACAGTTTGACCTGTAGAGAGGACAAGCGAAAGGTACATCCCCTGAAGAACAAGACCTAGAACAAGAAGTCGTCATTTGGCCCCTCTCTGTATCTCGGGTTTGGCTGGACCGAATTTCGCAATTTTTGGACTGCAAACAGGCCTTGACTAGTCAAGATTCCAAATTTGGTTCAAAGATGTTTACTTTTGACGGAGTTATAAGGTCTCAGAGTTGAGAGTTTAACACAGAGATCCAGGTCGTCCCTTACTAACTTATTTCTACTAATGAAATTCACAGAAATTCTTTGCCTTTCTAACGTGGCTATAGCCTGAAACTTTCGAACACCATAGCAGTGCATGAGAAGGAATCCTTACATACTCCAGATTGGACTAAGGTGGAGCTGATCCCCCCCCCCCCCCCCCCACCCCCGAATTTTGGAGGCGTCCACGATTGTGAAAAAGGCTCGTATTGTGAATCATACTCACTCCACTGAAAAATTGTAAAGATCTATGGCGTCGGAAGCTCACCTCTAATATTGTATAGATCCATGGTCTTAACTTCCGGTGTTGTGGCCAACTCTCCATTATTTATAACGGCTTGCACCAGCAATGATGGAAGTAACAGATTATCAGCGTTTTCCTGTTTAGTGGGTATTTTTGTCGATAAGACGTGTTAGATTTTACTGTGATTATGATTTTTTTTAATTATAGGTTCCTTCGTAAACGAATGCCAGGACTGCCGAATATTTAGGCTTTAATAAACTGTGCTTGCTAGCGAAGAAAGGCATACTTCTTTAGCTGATGATTCGCAGTTTGTTGTCTTAAAATGGCCAATTGACCCAAGGCCTTCATTGACAGAGCTTTCTTTCGCATTTTAGAAGACGTGTTACTGAAAAAGTGAAAGAGCACATAATTGTATTGTTGTAGCTAAGGCATAAAAGACAAGACTTGCTCCTGAATAGCCTGCTATGGTAAACTAAGCCAGTTGTCTATAAAACGAATGCAGTGGCTGAATCTAATGAGGTCAATAGAAAATTTCAAAGCCACTTCAAAGACATAATGGAACGAACGATGATGGTAAACAACAAAATTCTAATATTGAAAAGTTTGCCACGCTCAAACGAGAGGCGAAAAGAACTGCCCATTCGTCACCTTGGGTTTAAGCGTAACTCTTTACGCCGCTGATTTGAAGGAAACAAATCTTTCGTGGGATGTCTTTAAAAATTATATTTTGAGTAAAAGCAAGTAAGTATCACACTTTGATGTAAATATTTTTTTTGCGTTGTCATGTATTCATGTGAGTATCATCCAAAGAGAGCTAAAGAATGAAATTACCTCTTTTACAACTTGAGGTACTGGCCTGCTAATCATTTCAAGTTCAGAAGGATTTATCGAATAAAACGTGAATAACTCGTGTTAGGTTCAGTGGAGAGGTAGTAATGTCTTATTTCCTGTAGGGATAGCCGTAGTATGTTAGCACTGTAAGGGATGGTACCCAGTGCTGGATTTACATTGTATCTGTGTACGTGCCTAGTGGGGTGGTGAAGCCCCCTCTCCACCCATACACCAAAAAATGAAAATTTCTAAAGCAAACATTTTAAATAGTAATGTATATACTTATCACTAAAAGTAAAAACTAGGCTAAACACGTAAAGATTATCCTACATTATAGTAGTGGAATTTGCAAGTCCAGTGTGGTCCCCGTACCTACTTAAGGACGTTGATCTCATTGAGGCGGTACAACGCCGCTTTACTAAGCGCCTACCTGGTATGCGAAATGTTTTATACCATCAGCGCTTAAAAACTTTAAAAATTGATTCTTTAGAACTTCGCCGGGTCATGGCGGACCTTATTTTGGTATTCAAGGCTATCCGTGGTCTTCTCGATGTTGACCTGCCGTTTTTTTACTTTTACCCTATCCATAGGACACGCGGCCATAATCTCAAATTGATTGCTCAAACGTCACGATTAAACTGTAGACATCATTTCTTTGCTGTAAGGGTGGTCCCAGCCTGGAATTCATTGAAAAAGGAAACTGTTACAGCTGGGTCTATTGATATTTAACCTCCGATTATCGTAGGGACCGAAAGATTGTCCAGAATCGGCCAATCAAAATTGGCTGCAGTTGAAGTTTAATTTCAATTTTTTTTCTTTTAATCAAATCCTTAATTTTGATTATTTCAATCCCTCGAGGCTTCTAGATTTGCGGCATTGGAGCAGCTGCCATATCTGCAACTACCTAAATCTGCCAGTGATGATGCTGCATACATTTAGGATTAAATTTGCCAAGTAAACCAAATAAGCAAAGTAGTTTTTTTCCTCTAGGACAGGGAGTCATTATCTCAGCTCAACTAATAATTTAGTCCCTATATAGCTCATTTACATTAGAGATAAATATACTAGGGTGAATGGGGAGGACAGTCCTCGGATGGCCTTCCCATGGTCATAGCTTCCTACATGTGTAAGGCTTAACGCTCGGTTTCATTTAGCATGCAAAACGCATCGTCCAAGGGGTACGCTGAACTGACAGCAGGAGGAACGAACTACCCCAATCATAGCATTGATTAGTGTTAGCGGGACGGACAAATACGTGATAATCCTTTCATTATCAGATTTCCCGGTGTTGCAGCACTAAACGAACATTATTTTACGATAATGGTGACTATTCTTGAAGTCTTCGGACGATTTACTGCTACGTCAAAGGATCGTTAACACATTTTTAATGAAAATAGAAAACGCTGTAGCGTATTAGACAGTACAATATACATGTACCTTCCTTCTTCTTCTGTTTGAAATTCATGAAATTAAACCTCGGGAGGCTTTGTTTTGGCGCCGAGTGGACAAAGAGGTACGTAGCATGAAGCCATTGTTGTTAAATTTTAATAATTTAGTGTCAGTGCAATGTTTTAAGCTTAAAATCCGCGTCACGAATACCTTTCACAGTTCAATCGGCATGCTAGAGCAGTTCATTTTCGGGGTGTTCGCAGCGCGACTGGTGGCTGAAACGGCGGCTAACTGGACGACGGTCGAATTTTTTATATTCAGCCTTTTACATCCAGGAAGTTCTGCCTGGTGGCACTGAAGAAACCATACAATCATAAAACATAACACGAGTCTTAATTTTCGATAGACCTATTGTTGTCTTGGTCACAGTAAAAAATGATGAAACACACAATTTAAAACGCCAATGAGTTGCATACAAACGGATGCGCGAGTCCGCCATCTTGCCACATATCACGCACAATTTGTACGTCTGATTCGAAATCTGAAAACTCACCCTCCTTCTATAGAACAGTGCACTCGTCGATTTGGGGGGGGAGGCCAGGCAAACATAAGTTTTAAAAAAGCTAACAGCTTGTGTTGACTTCATAACGATTAAATTACCGTATCCGTTTATAAAACGTCGTGCATAATCAAACATGGTACACCTGCCAATTAGACGATCCCGTTCAGCAACAACGTGGTAAGACTTTCACTGTTTACCAGAGGGGCGATATTACCCGTGAGGGTGTAACGAGCGACTGTGATGGGAATGTTCTTTCTCCAGCTCCGTTTTTCAAACTCATTAACTGCAATAAATGCCGTATTTGTTCATTTTAATTAAATTTAATTATTTCCTTCGGGTCTTTCTTCAGCTGCAGTAAATGTGCTATTCTGGAAACATAGATACGTAAACACTGGTATAGATTTACTTAGGTTGAGTAAGAACCAAACGCCTTCGTTTTCTTACTTACGAATTCAATGCCTACAATTCTTATTTCTTATTTTTTAAATTAATAGTTGTGTATTAACAGGGTGAAATAGTTTAATAATACTTTAGAAACTTTTTGGGATACGTAAACATGGACAGCGATGCCATTCTTACTATACTTTTGTATTCTTTCGTTGTTTTCCATTCTTAACTCTTATACTGTTTCGTGAAAACAGTACAGTTTTAACAATGAACAGACTTCTTACCAAAGAGAAACCGGTGTCTTACTAAACATTTTCATTACGGTTAACGGATTAAATGAAAGCTTAAGGGCCCGAAGCCAAGTGCCCTTCACAAAACACAAAACACAAATAAACTGCAAATTACGTTACAGCCTGCCTGAAACAGCCCATAATCAACTACCCATCGAGATGACACATAATAAAAACGGGACAAAGCTTGGGCAGAACCTTAACATAACACGAATTAAGTTTCTAATGTTCCATTTTTTCGCAAACAAAATTGCGTGGACAATGGACATATCGTACACATGGTAGACCAATCCGTACCAATTACAATTAATAAACAAAAACGGAACGTTAAATGTTTAGAGTAAGGATCTAAAAGTCAAAACCTAGAAGGAACACGGACAAGCTTTGACAGTTAGGGTCTAGGTGTAAAATTTTGTCAGTAAGAGGCTGGAAAGCATTAGACCCTTACTACACGGTGGTTAGATTAGTTCTAGTCTCTTCGGACTGAACGTGTGTATGAACGGTTGTAGCAGGTTTTCTTTGTTCTTAGAATATTGTTTTGGAACTTTAATAACACAATTTTCTTGTGAAGTTTGGCATTTTGTCTTTTGATGCTTTAGAATTTTTATTATATTTCGTAGATTTATGATAGAGGATTACCATAATGCTGTTTGCTACGAATATGCTGGCGTGTTACTAAATTGAAAAATAATTTTCAACGTAAAGCAAAGCAGGAAACGTATAACCATACTACCACTTGATCATCACATGGGTCATTGTAGGATGATTTCCAGTTTTTCGTGAAAATGTATTTATTGCTGACCACCGGGTAGTAAGGGTCTAATGCTTTCCAGCCTCTTACTGACAAA
>JAHWFP010086060.1:5438-16400 GCA_023313725.1 Lithobius niger | reverse complement strand
TCAATGACTGCACAATGGCGGTGGCCAACATAGCCGACGATTTGTTCAATGACTACACAATGGCAATGGCCAACATAGACGATGATTTGTCCAATGACTGTACAATGGCGGTGGCCAACATAACCGACGATTTGTTTGATGATTCAGATACAGATGTGTTGCTGTCTCAAATTCCTCTAACTGTGGAAGGTGAATGTGTTTCGAACGCTGGTGATTCGCCAGCAGCCTCAGGTAGTGTTAATAATCTTTGCTTTTTCTTTGGGTTCGGTGGCGTGCACGTCTTTCTGGTAGTAAGATCGCACGGCACTTGAGTCCAACAATGATTTCATTGTTGCAGCCGAGCATCTTGACGAAATTAATACACGGCTACAACAATGGAAGAGTTGTAGAAGTTATCAATAAAGGCACTCAGCACAAGTCCCAGTGATTATGACAGCGCGCAAGCGTAATACAGGTATGGATTGTTCTACAATATGACCCTTGAACCCTTCTCACTGGTTTCGCCCGTTTCATACAGGGTGAGGCAAAAGTCTGGTCACACGCAAATAACTGCCGTTGTAAAGGTCGTACGTTAATTCCTAAGACATATTTGTAATGTAAGTCAGACATGGCCAAGCCAATGAAGACATTTGCAATGACCTTGAAAACAGCATTCAAGGTCATCTGCATTCTCCCTTCCAAACGGCACAAGATACAACAGAAAAGTGAATTACAAAGTTGTACATGAACATCAAACATGACGGAAACATTGAAAATCGGAGCAAATTACAAGAGTTCCGAATAAAACAGAACAGTAACAAAGTCTTCCGTAACAATGGTTTCAGTTTGGGCGCTGGGATTTCTCAGCACCCTTTTTCTTTTTCGTTTTACATCTGTCACAAATGCATGCAGCATAAACGCTAACAACACGAATCTCCTTTTGTAATTGTATTAATGTTTAAACACAGACTAAATACATCCAAAAACCAAAAAGAAAGCAGAGTACGAAGCTTTCATATTCAGGAATTATTCAAATTCAGAACAACGCTGCAATTAAAAAAAATAAAAATAAACAACGAAACTTTCGTAATTCAAGAATTAAAATTCATCACAACATCACACCCTTGTTGGAAATTTAACGTGGCACCATGCAACGTTTGCTTTAATTGTTCATTGTCAAATCCGCTGCATTTTTTTTGTTTTGTTAGTGGTTGGTTACCGTGCAAAACACCAAACGCTGCCACCATCAAATCTTCACTAGTATACGTTTGTACGCCGCATTCTATCGTTAGATAGTCAAATGCAACAATAAATCGACGCGTGGTAACAACGCCGGCTCGTGCGGAGAAGGCGAAAGCGGTTCAGAATTAGGATCATGCCCATTTCCCTCATGCTGAGCCCAACAATACGATGCGCGTCCTCGTTATTGTTAGACCTGAGCACTCGGGAAACGGGTAAGATCCTACAGAGCAGTGACACGACGTAGTATTATTGTATACAATTCTCTGGTGGAGCCTTAAGAGGTTAGCTGCAAGGGGCACTGCGGAGAGAAACAGAAGACCGTCATACTGAAGCCGATGCTGTAAAGAGTGTTTTCTTAGACCTAAAACGCGCGATTTTTGTTGTTGGAGAAAACAACGTTATTTTAAGCCTAAGAAATCCGCTCTTCCGTTGTTTTTCCCTCCATTTTTATGTAGTGCACCTTGTAGTTATGCCCTCCAAAAACCATACTGGCGCCAATATGGCGGCAAATGTCACTGCTCTATACGTCCTCTCAGGTGGCCCTACTGCTCTTCAGAGGCTTCGGGCTGTGGCGTGTTTTGTCGTATCGGCAAGGGTGCGTGTGTAGGCCTGTTTCACCCTTCTGCCTCTCGCCCGGTTGAGTGTTTCATATGATGGTTAGGCTGTGACAGTGGTGTACTTCGTATTTTGTGTTTTGAGTTTTGTTGAATTTTGTATTTTTGGAGGGGAGCGACACCGAAGGCAGAGTGGAGTTCCGCTATGATCACACTCCAATGTAATCTTAGACCGCGCATCACGCGAAAACCAAAAGGACTATCCAAACCAAACTTTGCATGCAGTAACTCGGGAGTCTGGACAAGGTTTATCAAAAAAAAAACCCTTAATCGGACATGGGGTTGAGGAACCATCAGGGTGATAAAATGGGCCAATAGCGAGAGCCAAAATCCAAACAACAACGAGACAGCGAACTGGTTCTAATTGTTAAAGGCATCCTATTGTCAAAAGATTGATTGTTCATAATAAATAGGCAGCGTGAGCCTTCGGGCTAAGGTCCTGAATATAATTGTGATTGCAGCCTCACTAACAGACATGTGTCTGTTAACTGTTAGCAACTAAAAACATATCTTGTATAAGGCTGGGCTGATCCCGATTACCGATTCAGATTGCCTCACGTAATTCTTTATCGACATTTGCAATAGCGGTAGAAATTGGGAACGGTAGATAAAATCCAGATAGATTGGTAATAAACCAAATTAAAGACATTTTCACATCTCGTCGACCGATTTTGACGTTTTAATACGCCATTTTGAAGGTTTTTTTCACCACCTTTCCACTGATTCAAACCCCAAGCAGCTGTCTCTAATTGTTTAGAAATAACAAAGCAAATTTTTTAATTTTACTGGGGGATTTGGCCCAGCTACCCTGGCAGCCTTTTCCTGCTTGAAAGTCATCACTACTTTCAAAGGCCAACCAGCCAAACAGCAAAGAAAGCGGAGCCCGATCCATTATGTCGAATTCTAGATCTTGTGTGGAGCATGCGGCTGTGGGCCAAGGCTCCCTAATAAATTCAATTCAGTTCAATTAAGCTTAATTTAATTAAACAGTTAAGCTTATCCACCCAAAACCAAAACTGGTAGAAAAACCCGCCAAGTTTCCAAAAACGATCGGCCTTTGAAGGTAGGTATCAAGGTAGTGATCTTCAAGTTAAATGAAAACTTGAAGATTGTTACTCGCTGTAGCAATCTTCAAGTTTTCATTTAACTTTCGAACTATTAGTCAGTGCGATTAACTTGGCTATATAGGATTAACCTTGGCGGCCTTTCCTTGGTTGAATGATATCACTACTTTCAAAGCCCGATCGTTTTTGGAAACTTGGCGGGTTTTTCTACCAGTTTTGGTTTTGGGTGGATATGACAACTTTCACAGGACTGTGAATGTACACAAGGGTACACCGTGTTATCTTCATCTGTAGCTTTTTTCTAGAGGAATTTTATTTCTATAAATTATCACATTTCTAATTTTCTAATTTACCATTGCCAATTAGCCGTTAGATTAGCCAAATTGCCACGGCTTAGTGTATTGTATGACCACTCTTCACTTGCTTAACTTGCTTCAAACCCATTTTGGGACACACTGGCTAACAATTGCTGATTTCGTTCGCTTCGCTCACTCAATCAGCGCATCCCCTAATCCTTAGAATCGAGGCAAAAATGTAGCCAAGGCCCGAACCATCTGAGGTTAGTCTACGCAGGATAACCAGCGTCGTCTCACGAATAGGCAGAGTTCAGTCCACGTCTTTGGTTAACCTCTGCTTACTCCGTTTGGCCTCCCTGATCATTTTGGTAGCAATTTTGGTAGCAATTCATACAAGCAATGGACAATTTATACCTACCATTCAATCCTAACACGTTGCTTTGGTGTTTCAGCAATTCGAAGCAAGTTAAGTGTTCACCATGCACGGATCACTGCGCCTAACAGCTGTCTTGCTCTTGTTCACCTTGGCTCGTCTCGGTTCTACCGAAAATGATGACAAAGACTTTTTTGACGAGCACAAGTACAAAGTGGAATATGTCAACGTAGATGGTAAGTAGATTTATCAAGTTATTACGGTAAATAATGACGATTATTGCATATTGGTTTCGCAAGCTCTGATGTAGTTGTTTTTGCAATTCTAAATTTTATGTACTTCTGATCACGACTGCCATATTGCAAGAAATACTAAATTTCTTCTTGAAAACGTAACAACGCAACTAGGCTTAATTCAACTAGTAAATTGATTTGATTTGAACTAAAGAAAACATCTGAAAACATTAAGACGAAAACATTTAAAACACTAAAACAACAGAATAAATAGGGGTAAGAATGTTCCGAGAGTCCACACAAATAGTAGTACAGCCAAGTGGGGGGTTAATCCTACCCCCAAATATTTTACTTAGTAGGTGAGCTAAAGTCATAATCGATGTTTTGACGAAAGAAAGGATGACATAAAAAAAAAACTCGGCTCCTGCGTCGATATTCGTTGAGTCTTGTTTTGGCTTTTTTTTTAAAGGGACACCCGGCCTGCCTTATAACATTCCGCGTGCCAAATTACAGCTACGCGCAGATCGTCATCCGAGCAATTACAGCGCTAAGGTCGGCTGGGGTGGTAGCTGCGTTTCTCGCATAGCTGCTGTCTCGGTTGGCTTTGGAAATAGTACACAAGACAGAATCAAGTCAACGATTGTGTCGTCACAAACCGGAATGATTCTCGTATTTTAAAATCACAATTTATAATTTTCTAGGCTAGTGTCTTATAATTTTGCTTCGGCGATCTATTGGAATAATTGATTTTAATTTTTATCGCATTAGTCTATTAGATTTTAGACCTCATTGTAATTATTAGAAAATTAGTAGATGTACACACAGAGATGAAACGTCATGATTATTGTACGCGCGCAATGCATCATATAGTTCCAGGTCGTTCTTAAATATAATTAACAATATTCAACAGAAAATCTCCTAGACGCCACATTTTAAAACGGTTTTTTAGCAAGGGAAAGACTAACGATAAGTAAATAGACCTTTGGGGCCGTACTTGATGTGGTGGATCGAGAAAAATGGCGCTGGGAGGTATATCCCTTTAAAGATAAATGGAAAGTAGTTTCTTGTGCCAGTACGATTTTTTGGTGATTTTAACTTGAGATCAGTAGAAGATCAATACAAAACTGCTGAATGAAAACGCGCTTCTTCATTGAGTGACTTTCAAAATAAATACTTGGCTCATTTTCAGTTTTCGAAACTGGAAATTATGGATGCGTTTCTAAATAAACGTGAGGATGAATCACAATTATTTCTATGGATGAAACGTATAAAACACGAAGGATGATTTGGAGAACGGAAGACTCCATCACGGGAGAAAAGTGGACGTCTACAATCAGTATTTATTGAAATCAAGGTGGCACTTGGGCTGTCTTCTACGCTGCTAACCCCCTTCAGTGAGTCAGGACGGCTCTGGAGAACATGGTCCTTTTTAGAAATCCTATGCGTGCATAAGTCAGCAATGTAAATTCCATCTCACATACTTTTGTCTCGGACAACACGGGCCTGATCACACAGCTATTGTTGGCAACGAATTTCGTTCTTGGACCTATTTTTTGTTGTTGTGTGTTTTGCGTGGGCAGACGTTCCAGGCAGGCAAAGAACTGAGTTAAAAAGAGCAACGAAGTCAGCACTTGGTGTCTTAATACGTGTTAACCCTTCATTGCCAGGAGGTATTCTAAAGAGGTCGTTTTTACTTTAGTATGCGCAACACCATTCTACCTTGAATTCTCTTGGCTGCGAGATCACGGCCCTGACCATTGGCTATACACTTGGATTCCTTCACACAGGTTCCTAGGGAACCCTTATGATTCTCGCTTTTCATCCATGTACTTGGTTTTTTTTTCTTTGTATTTTTGTGGGAGCGTATGTCTCCGGTAGTGAAGGTAGTGAAGGCATGACAGCTCCCGAATTTTCGCTAACCAAATCAAAAATACTGATCCAGACCTAAAGATGCCAGAATGTTAGTCCCATGAGATACTATAGTGCGCACAGCGTATCTTGAGTCCTGTAAGTATTTTGTGAGCGGCTACGTCTTCCTGGAGGGGGTGGCTTTATCGATGGCCGCTATTGTTTTCGTAACCATCTTGGATATCAACAAGGCACTTTGATACTGAAAACGTACAATCGATTATCTGTGTTCGTTCTGCGGAGAACTCAAGATAGGCCGCAGACACTATAACTATTTGAAGAAGCAAAATGATCAAATTTCCATAAGATGTCAACAAAACTTCTAAATTTTGTCCCGGCAGTAAGTAAAATCCTATTTAAATAAAGAATAAATCACAAGTCAAGCGGTCAACACAGCAAACAGACTGCATTAAAAACTGGCCTTGTGAGGAAACAAGATACACTAATGTGAGAAAGAAAGAAAATACTACTTGAAAAGCAGGATTAACGCAAAAAAGCACTGAAGGCATTTTATTCATTTGCTGAATTGTGTAATTACATCTTTCACTCACATTGGCATTTTCAGAAAACCTTGATTCAGATGTGTTTCGTTTTTATTATGTAACTTAATATTCTATGGCAAATAAACAAGCGTGTGTTAAAAGAATTGCGACATGCTCTGACAGGCCTTTACATTCCTTTACGCGTGTATTTTCTATATTTCCTGTATTGTAGTAAGCAGTTAATATTATTGTGTACGCGGCCAATCTTGAGTCCTGCAGGTGTTTTATGAGGGACTATGTCTTCCTAGAAGGGACGGCTTAGATCGACTGCCGCCATTGTTTTTGTAACCATCTCGGATATCAACAAGGCACTCTGCTACCAAAAAAGTACAGTTGATTATCTGTGTCGTTCTGGGTCGAACTCAAGATAGGCCGTGGCCACTATAGCTTTTTACTGCTACCGACCAAATACAATACCAAATTGTTGTACCAGGAATTGACCCATGGTTAGTTTACAAACAGCATGAAGACAATTGTTACACAGCAAAGTTTTGTCTCATTGACTTGAAAGGCCTACAAATGTCGCTTCGTTTTGGATTGGAGCAAATTTATGATAGCTGCAGCTGCTTACACTTGTGAGTAGGCTGTATCGACATGTAAAGGGGGAAAAAATCAATCCTGAGTTCGTATCGCTCAATATAACCTAACTAACTTGCCGGGAAGACTTCATTGAATTCATTTCCCAATGAATATATCACCATTAGCTGCTGCTCAAGGAATGAAATTACATGTATCCTCGATTCAGTGAAATTTTCATTAGCAATTCCTTTTAGATAATGCGGCGGTAAATTCTCCCTAACGC
This sequence comes from Lithobius niger, assembly GCA_023313725.1. Lineage (NCBI taxonomy): Eukaryota > Metazoa > Arthropoda > Chilopoda > Lithobiomorpha > Lithobiidae > Lithobius > Lithobius niger. The sequence goes on along the minus strand of JAHWFP010086060.1, from coordinate 9,347 downwards.
TGATATTTGATGGTGGGTGAAATTCTATTCCCTAGCTGTACTGGATGAAGGAATTAAAGCAGAATTTGACCCAGTAGGACGAGTATATTCCTCACTACTAGTCTTTGTTAATGGCTCATATAGTTATGTCAACTTGTTATTATGGTAGAAATTGGTTAAAAAATGCGTTTTGTATTGTTAGAAGTATTCTCCAACGAAATGCATTAACAGCCTAAAACATCGGTGCCTAATATTTCAGAGCATGAATCGAATTGGCTCCATTGTCAAAGATTTATAAAAATATGTGTAGGGGAACCCGGGGCTAAGTGTTTAAGCGCCTGCTGTGGCAGAACTATAAGACTTAGCAAAACTTTGAAAACTGGTGACGATTTATGTTTTTCAGGAAAAAATGTACCAATAGCGTTGTTACAGTGTTAACAGTTTTAAAATTCAGTTTTGTAAAAAGTTGAACTTATCCACTTTTGCCGGGGCAAAGTGGATACCTACATGCGGCAAAGTGGATATGTGTTTAAAAACAGTGATTTTAGCTCATCAAAAGAAAGAAAATCGTTCCACAAAAGTTTTTAGCCTCTTCCATAGCTACTTTCAGTCCATTATCCTTGGGCTTCAGTCCATTATCTGTGAGCTTTCTTTACATAATTATGCACCATTCTAAAACAGAAAACAACCAAATTCCGCATACGTAAAAAGACTCTTTCCTAGCATGACTCACTAGACGACCTGGACTGAGAGGACTAACAATATGTATCCACTTTGTCCCATGCACGAGTTATCCACTTTGCCCCACCGTGCACTTTCATCCTGTTTTACTTCGTCCTTAAACTATACTTAAATTATCAAACTAAATTATGGTACTACTTTATTCTGTAAGAATTCTTCTTCATAATGACACCATAATTTTCTTCCGGTGACGCATAGTTTCGAAGATATCTCACGTTTCCCTCGCTGACGATTTTTTCTTTCAACCTGCACCGAAATCTGAAAGACGTGCCACACACTAATCCCTCCAGTGTCAAAATACAAAACTAAGGTGACATCATTAATGAAGTAGTGCTGCAGCTAAAAAAAAATCAACAGCGCTCTAGTAGCGGTTGTTTTCTTGCAATTCTCATTATGCACTTTGCCCAGCATATCCACTTTGTCCAGGCTTCCCCGAAGTGTCACAAGTTCGTTAGATAGCAGGGAAGGGTTGGGAGTATTGAGGAGGCTTGGTGAAAAGAACCAAGTATGGTGGGTTCGTTTTTCAAGTTAGTTTTAAGAGAGTTTTTTTCTGTTGAAGTACTCGTACTGTTGAGGCGTTCCTACACTAGCTCAAAGGGGTAGTATTAAGCCTAATCCCTTTGCTACTTAGGTCATATGATTTGTTTGACACGCTCACTTACATAGCGGAGAAACACCATCGTTTGAACAACAATGCATCGCACATTGTTGTAGCTGTGCTCTTCCATTGTTGTAGACGTGCTGATAGCTTGATCACGTGTCTATATCTTGCTTGTGCTGCAAGTTTGTACTCTGCTATGCAATGTGTGACCACGGTTGTTGATGACGACCGTTACGTTCGGCTGCTGCGCTTTACTTCAGGTACGAACAAGCACCTGCCATAACGAAATGAGGTATTGTTCCAAGGTTGAAGTTGGCAATCAGGTACGTGAGTTGTAAAAATGTAACTCAGGATTGGAGCGTGGAGAAAAGCGAGATCTGGGTATTAAACAACGAACCTTTGTACGAAGGTTAATGGGATATACCTCCCAGCGCCTTTTTCTCGATCCACCACATCAAGTACGGCTCCAAAGGTCTATTTCCTTACCGTTAGTCTTTCCCTTGCTAAAAAACCGTTTTAAAATGTGGCATCTAGGAGATTTTCTGTTGAATATAATGGAACTTTATCTACTAACGATCCGTCACTAAATCATGCATTGCGCGCGTACAATAATCATGACGTTTCATCTCTGTGTGTACATCTACTAATTTTCTAATAGTTGCCATGAGATCTAAAATCTAATAGACTAATGTGGTGAAAATTAAAATTAATTATTCCAATAGATCGCTGAAGCAAAATTATTAGACACTAGCCTAGAAAGTTATATATTGTGATTTTAAAATACGAGAATCATTCCGGTTTGTGACGACACAATCGTTGACTTGATTCTGTCTCGTGTACTATTCCCAAAGCCAACCGAGATAGCAGCCATGCGAGGAACGCAGCTACCACCCCAGCCGACCTTGACGCTGTAATTGCTCGGATGACGATCTGCGCGTAGCTGTAATTTGGCACGCGGAATGTTACAAGGCAGGCCAGGTGTCCCTTTAAGGTTCGCCATGATAACACACCACCATAACACGCAAACAAACAAAAACAAAGTTTAAAGGACGAAACATGGGCTTCATGAGAATCCCTGGGGGAATTTGCAAGAAGAGAGCAAAGTACCGCAGAATGGATAGGGCATGGTCTCCATGACAAGAGGATAGAAGATCAAATCACAGTAGCAACGCGTGTATTGGCATGTCCTCGTGTAAATTGCTTGACGATATGGCAATCCAAATAGAAAATTGATGGCATGTATCAAAAAAAGTTACTCCATGTTTTTTTGCAATCTTCATACCAGTTGGAGCGACACAGCAGGAAAGATAGAAAATCATAAGTGTTTCCTCTATGCAGCTGAAGAATAAAGCTGCATCTGTTCAACGACCGAGCTGAAAAAATAATACCAGGAAACTACCTCTTAAGTACTCTTATGCAACCATCACTGTCATGAAGACACAATCGAAGAAGTATGAATGAATGGCACTGCTTGCTATACAAGGTAGATTGTTGACTTCTCATGGTGTGAAGACCGCTGGACATCCAGATACAACTGCAGAGAGAAGACCAGAGAAGTGAAGAAAGATCATTAACAATTGGCGAGGTGCTTTACATAAATGCTAAAAGCAGTGACAGAAGCAGTTCTAGATTTCAAAGCACATCCATAATTGGAACGAAACTATTTCCACCCCAACCCCAACAAAACTAGGTGCACAACCCGTTTTTCTCATTGCCGTCACTCTATTAACGTTGGTTGAGGATTTTTTACGGGTGATTGAAATTGGTTACTTTAACATTTCTCATATTCTGGCCAACCACTCTATACTCACTCACTCTATTATTTCCCTAAAATCAAGTTAAACCTTTTGACCAATGTAATATTCAAACACATTAGGCAATGTTACCTATTAGTCATGATGATTGAATATTATTAAACGTAGCCTTTTTTTCTTATTGGCTTGTCTGTCGGCTAAATTTACTAGTATATTTATTCTCGTGTCTCCATATCTTTGGCAGACTCGACGCTGAAAGAACTTGAAGAAGCAGGCTTATCTGGACAGGCTTTGACCGACTGCATGAAGTCAACAGGTTGCATTAAACTCTGTCAAACAAAGAGAAAATCGACAACCAAACCTCTGGTACGCTTTTTGGGAGATGCCAAAAAGTGTTTTTGCTTTTTTAAGAGAGATCAAACAAAAACAATGGCACCCGATATGAAACAGCAGGAGCCCGAATTCGGATCTGTGTTGGCACTCAAACCTGACGAAGTACACTACCATGAAGACCATAATGATGGTACCGCAGTCAGAAACATGGTGACAAGAAATGATCCTGAGCATAATGAGAATGGAGAAAAATACCAGGATCAGAAAGTTGAACTGGCATCGAGAAAGAAACATATCGAGGGAAGCACCAACACCATGAGGGAAACACCGGCCAAACAAACCGCTGATACACCTAAACAAATAGTGCCTAATAAGCTCAAACGAAATGTCAAGCAAGTCTTGGGAAAAGAAATTATGGCAAAAGAAGTTTTAGCGAGAGATGCAACCTATATCAAAAATCCGGTTGAAATATCGGTGAAACAAACCACTGACAACCCCAAA
>JAHWFP010086059.1:11252-25027 GCA_023313725.1 Lithobius niger | reverse complement strand
TGGTAGCACTTTATTGGGCCAAGGGAATAGTAACCTGCTAAACCAATATGTTGGTAGCACTTTATTCAGTTAATGTAATAGTGACCTGTTAAACCGATGTATTGGTAGCAGTTTATTGAACTAACGTAATAGTAACCTGTTATACTAATGTATTGGTATCACTTTATTCGGCTAACATAATAGTAACCTTCTAAACCTTTCAAACCTTCTTTATTGGGACAACGTACTAGCAACCTGCTAAATCAACATGTTGGTGCCAATTATTGAGTCGGCGTAATAGTAACCTGCTAAACCAATGTGTTGGTAGCACTTTATTGGGCTGACGTAATAGTAAAAAGTTCGCGCTGTGACATTGGCACAACATAGGGCCAATACGTCGGCCCTGCCGTTGGCCGATGTGACAAAATAATAATGAGCCAACCGTTGGATGCAAACATTAGACCAACGTTTTAAGTGTTGGCGTGTGATGTTGGGCCAACCATTGGCCGACTGATCAATGCTACTTGGGTACTTCCGCAATTCAGTCATACTTGCATTCTAGATTCTAGTTTGCCATGAATGTTTGTCACCTATAAGCTATAATTCATTCCGATGGTGGGTGAAGGATATTAAAAAGTTAACAGTAGAGTGACCAAACATTAGGCACGGTATCGTATCTTACCTAATCCAAGCCTCCGCGGGGCCCTGGCGGTAGACTAACGCCTCTGCTAATGCTAATATTGGGTTTTCCACTTGGATTTTTCCAGCTAAATTGTCCCTCTCGTCATCACCCTCATCGTCGACCTGGCTACACGGCATAGGTGAAGGTGGGCGACAGCGCTCTGTTGTTAAAGGTACAACCACCAGCAGCAGCGTATAGGATAGCACAGCCTTCGCGTGAAGCAGCACTGAGGCGAAGCAATATGATGTGTGACACGGTAACATATTTGGTTCGAGGGGAAAACTTGATGCCGATGCCTAATATGTGATGCTATGTGTATAGTCCCCTAGCTATGCAGTAAGAGTGAATAAGAATTGCACTTGACTCAAAACTTATCATACACTCCCTTAACACCCCACATATTTTGGGGGCCCGTCCAGGATTTGAACCTGAGACTGTAGCCAAAACTACCGGCAGGGTGCCGCGTAGGTTTGAAAGAATTAAGATACGGTAATAGTACGCTAAAAATTGATTCGGTTAGCCTTTATTAAGAACTTCACTGAGCTTACGTGACCGGGACTTGAACCAGCGAACTGGGGATTACAATTCAGACGAGGTGTGAAAGGTGTGATGTAGGGTTAAATGGTTAGGATTAATTGCTCTTTTGTCAGTTTATGGAACCCGTTATTTATTATAGAACTAATGGGTTACATGCCGGGCTACATGGTTTAATAAGTAGATGAAGGGATGACCTCCAAAAACAATGACCTGCAAAACTAAGATTTGTTTAAAAGGGACATTTAAGTTCATCATAGAGAATTTTTCTAATACCTCCGTGTCAGTCTGACTCAGTGGTAAAACCTAACATTTGGTTTCAAAGGCTGTGGGTTCGATTCCCCGCTCAGGCAATCTGACATTTAAATCCAAAAGGCAACGCAAATAGGTTCGCATCCGTATTTATTTAACCCTTCTCGAGTCCATTTGGCTGTCCGTCCTGTTCAATTCTAATTCCTCAGCAGAAAGAAATCGATTGCTAGCATATAAACTTTTTAGTAACGAATGTTTTGTAACCACTTGACGGTATTATTTTTAATTTGCGTAGACAAGTAACAAAAAATGTCATAACTTTGTGACATTTATGTTTTTAACTCAGTTAAAATAAAATGATATTGAGTATCTGTGCGTTAGCTTAACACCTTACATCAAGAACGGCTCAAGAAGTTTACTTACAACCTCCCCCCATTCCCCTCTCCCCCGTCCGCCGCTTTGGCGCTCTCTATATTTTTTGTGGCTCCCCACGATTTCCGGATAGTGGACCTTATTTTGTACAAATAGCGGATATTTACTATTATTAGCACAGCCGGCAGGCAGTGCTTATTAGAGTTCGTTTGCGCACGAGAATTTTCAAAAAGTGGACAGGCGGAGGCTGATATTTTGATATTTATTTATTTATTGGGGCCTTGGCCCTAAGCCATGCGCCCTCCCTAAAGCTAATTACAATATGCTACCAAGTCACCACCTCACAACCCTGTCGCAGCATGATGGCGCTTGCACATACCCAATAAAGCACACAATCACAATACCCCATCACAAAACACCATCCATACATCAGTGTACCTCAAAAACGGAAAAAGAGGGAGGGAGAGAGGAAAATTCACAGCCTCACCCCAGACGCTTGAGCATACTCCGCTACTGTGAATCAATACCGCATACTCAACCTCCTCTCACCACTCCGGAGTAACCTGTCCGGAAGCCGAGTTTGAGTTTGAATTTGAGTTTTATTGTCTAGGGACCTCGGCCCAAAGCCACGCGTCCCCACAAAAATTAATCCAGAAAATACAACACACTACACACTACCGCCTAATCATCACAACAGCAACAAAGCAGAAACAACAGGAACAACGTGACAAGAATAGTAACAACATAACAGGATGGAAGAAGGAAGCAGGCTCATACTCGTATCCCGGTCTCTTTAACAAACCGTGCCACTGCGCGGAGACGCCGGCACACTCCTATGCCAGCACTGAGAGAGAGAAGATCTTCTAAATCATGGGCCATTCTAATAGTTTCATATTTCTGCCTGCGTAAATGAAGACCTCTGCACTCAAACAAAAGATGTTGTGGGGTCTGAGGCTGTCTACATGCTAAGCAGTCCGGAGAATCTACCCAGCCCATCCTGTGCTGGTGGGCACGGAGAAGGGAGTGACCAGTGCGAAGACGAGAGATCTCATAAACAATTGGTTCGCTGAGGTCGAGAGACAGTACAGCATGGCGCAGAGTATTCAGCGTCAGCTGCGAGTCAGTGAAAACAGTGAAGGATGTCAAACCTGCATCCAGGGCCAGGTCCAAGGCGACAGAAACAGCACACAACTCAGCCATAGTGCTAGAGGACACTCCCTGCAGTTTTCTACTTACGGTTGCTGTTTTGCCTGTACACTTCTTCTTTCACCTCTTCATGCACTCTACTACGGACTGGATCGCTACTTTCTCGCTGGAGTGCAGTAGAAAAAAGCCTCTGGACCGTCCGGACAGCCTCAGTACGCCCCTCTACTTTATTTACTCCTTGCCTTCCTGGTGAAATTGCATCACATTGTTGTCCGCCATGTTGCTCTAGATCCTCTTCGACAAAGTCTGAAGACGATCGGACGCCACACTTTTTAACCGCTTCCACTGTTATACCGCGCTTATCTGCCTCTCTCATAACAACTTCAAACACTTCATCATCCACAATACCGGTATTAATGTTCGACGAAACTAATACCTGGGCCAAAAGCAAATCTCTCAGCAATGCGTCTACATCTTCCGCCATTGTACCCGCGACTCCGGAGGCTGAGGCGGCGCGGCTAACAATGTCAAAATGTTACAATGCTGCAACATGTAACAATGGGGCAACAATAGGCGAGGTGCACAAGATAGGATTCTAGCTCACTCGAGCAAGATGCAACGATGCTTGGGCACGGGGAATGTAACATTGTCGTAGTAGCTTCGGGGCTTCGGGGCGGTTTATGAAAGGATGCTGGTGCTGCGATTGAGCTGGCATCTATACGGTTGGTTGTCGCCCAAACAGTTTCAGTATCGCTCTGGACGTAGTGCGCAGGATGCCATTCTTTTTCTCCTCTCGAGTGTGAGAGAGGCGTGGGTCCATGGGCTGGCTGTTGTAGCGATTTTTCTTGACATTAAAGCAGCCTACGATACGGTTAGCATTGCATGGGTACGTGCGGCGCTCCAACAGATGGGTGTTGGAGTCAAGTTGATATCGGCTGTACTTGCTCTTCTGCAGACCAGAAGTTTTGCCACGAGAGTCAATCAGCTCTGTCTGCCACTGACAGGGGTTTGCCACAGGGCAGCTGCCTGAGTCCCGTGTTATTTGCTGTTGCAATAAATGATGTTCTTTTGGAACTGGGACTGAATAACAACATCGTCTGTTATGCTGACGATGTTGCATTATGGTTTGTGGCAGCAGACCCAGCGGAATTGGCTGGTCTGATGCAACGTGTGCTTGAAGAGGCAACACGCAAGCTCGCCAGGCATGGCTTGGCTTTGGCGCCTGCGAAAACTGAAATTCTAGTTTTACTCGCAATCGCGCGCTGTGAGGTTGAAGCCTATTACTGGCATTGTAGATGGGGTGCCAATCCGGAATGTTCAGCGAGTCAAGTACTTAGGTGTTTGGTTGGATGGTGGCCTTGATTGGGCGGAGCATGCGCGGTTTCTGCAGCAGAATATCTCTCGTAGCCTCTCCATCTTGAAAATATTGGTGCAGTATCGGGATGAGCACCGCAGCATGATCATGGCTGCGTCGTGTACATATACGGTCGGCTTTAGATTACCACCTCCCGTCTCTGGCGGCAGCACGGCGGCATTTACGTGCTTTGCAGGTTGGGGTGAATGATTGTCTGCGGGTTGTGATGGGTTGCTTTCTCTCGACTCCGGTACAAGCTCTATGGGTCGAGGCAGGAGAGCCTCCACTTCTCCTACGGGCGGAAGAATTCTTGTTATGTTATGTCTTCGCAACTTTGGTCGTGGGCTGCGAAACCCAGTGGCAAGGGTTTTGCTTGATTATCTGGATCTTACGGATAGAGAGCAAGGAGTGTTGAGTGTTGCGGGACGTGGTATGTCGCTCCTTGTCACTAATGGTCTGGCACCATTCCTGAACGTAGTAACTGTTTACCCGCCATGTCCGTGGCAATGGACAGTGGGTCTTCACCGACTTTTTCGTCCGAGTGGCCCAGACGCATGTCACATCTATTGTGATGCCTCTTTTCAGAGGGACACAAATACGGGCGGAATTGGTGTTTACATTACCAGCGCTAAAGTACGTTGTTAGGCGTTCTCTGCAAAATGTTCACTGCAGTTTTGTTTGTGAGCTTGCGGTGATTTCGGTTGCACTGGATGTGGCTGCAGATCTGGTACTTTCAGTGTATGGGATTTATACGGACTCCAAAGCAAGTGTGGCAGCCGTTGTGGCTGCGATTCGGATGATGAGGTTTGAGTGTCCGGTAATTTTTTCCATATGCTGGAAGCTGTGGGTCGCTACCCAGGAGGGCCTTCCGTCGGTCATATGGGTGAAAGGACATGGTGGTGTGGCTGGCAATGAGGGTGCTGATGCCATAGCAAAAGAGGCTGCTATGGAGGCGCCATGTTCTGTTGTCATGGCTCAGTCAGTGCGGTTGTTGAAATACCCCATGCGTTCCAGAACTCTTTAAGCTGTGGAATGAGCAGTGGGTGGCTGCACTGACGGGCAGAATTTTGTTTCAGCTGACCCCAGAGTGCTCTTATGCTGTTGTCTCTGACGGGTTGCCCTACTGGGCTACGCGTATTCTGGCGCGGCTCCGCACAGGCCATTCGCTGCTTCCAGTGCATAGGCACCGTCTTGAGTGGCTGCAGCACCCCAGGTGTGGGTGTGGTGGAAATGGCTCTGTGCAGCATTTTCTCCTCGAGTGTGAGTGCCATCGCGAGGCACGTGCTGCTTTGCGTGGTAGAATTGGTCCGGAAATGACTTTGCAGGCCTTATTGCAGACTGGTGAGAGGAAGCATTGTGTGGTGCGTTGGCGTGCGGTTGCCAATTTTGTGCGTGCGACAGGTGTGCGCCTGTGAGCCCTCTATCACCTATGTTGCTTGCAGGTGTGAGATTTCTGTGTGATTGAGTGTAAGACTGAGTGTTTGGCAGAAAGTTAGTGTTGGAGTATTGCGGGCGGCGGTCTACTGGTTTCAGTGTGTTGTTGGTTGCTGGTGTTGTAGAGCTGTTTTCTTACCAGTGTTGTAGGGCTGTTTTTCTTACTGTGTAGTTTCATTTTTCTTAGGGTGGACGCATGGCCTAGGGCCAAGGCCCCAATAAAGCATATTGGATTGGATTGGGCGGCTCCATTAAATATATTCAGTCGTTGTCGAGAACCAAAATGAAATGGTCTTGGTTTTCTCTTTAATCTTTCAGTTTCAAACCATATGGTGCAAAGGCTTTAATTTTGAAAATTGGACGGCCGACATGACTGAACGATTTATTTACTTCTTCAGTGCAGGCTTCGGGAAGCTAGTTGAATTGCTTCCGCGATTGTTTGCCATAATATTGCATCTGCTTGCAACAATGCAGAATCAATTACCCATCAGTTGATACTCTAGAAACACGCTAGTGTGTTGCGATCAAACAACAAACATGGGATAAAGCTTGGACAGAACCTGAACAGAAATACGCATTTCTAATGTTTCGTTTTTTAGCAAACAAAATTGGGTGTACAGTGGACATACCGTACACATGATAGACCAGACCGTAGCAATTACAATAAAACGGAAGCGAAAAAAGCCAACAAATTCGCTGAACAAAAAACGGCTTCACCGTTTAGAAAAAAGCATTAGAGCTCGTATCCCCATACTCACAGCTGTGAAGGTACACGAATAAAAACGGATTAGAGTTCACTCGAACGAAACGAACTATAATTTGAACTCCAATTCAAGGGAACAAGGATTGTGACATGCCAGTCTCCACGCACACGTAGTCAAGTACATCATCAATCAAACAAGCAAAACGGTTGGATACTTCACACAAATACAACACGCATACAAAATACAACATACACATGCAGATGAAACTGAACGAAAATCTAAAACACATACAAACAGACGCCGTAAACAGCAAAACGCCTACAAGGATGAAAAATACATACACAAAGACAGGCAATAAAAACTGCCTTAATTAGGAGTATGCTTGTTTCACAAATTATAAATGCACACAAAATACACATATAGCCACTCACAGGAAACATACTTAAAATATAAAACAACGAACACAGACAAATATTAAAAAAAAAAAAAAAGCCTGTACGACACCCAAATTAAGTGCACGTAAACATACACACACACACAAACATTAAACATTTCAACCACAAACTGCGTTCACTTTTTGACATAACCACTGAGCAAAAACAGTCCTTGTTCCCTGGAATTGGAGTTCAAATTGTAGTTCTTGCGTTCGAGTGAACCCTAATCCGTTTTTATTCGTGTACCTTCACAGCTGTGAGTATGGGGATACGAGCTCTAATGCTTTTTTTCTAAACGGTGAAACCGTTTTTTGTTCAGTTATTATTATTATTATATATATAGTTATATACATACTGTATATGATTGAAGTCCTCTTTCCAGCAAAACTAAAACTATTAATTTCTCCGTTTCTATTCAATATATTTCGACCAAACTTGGCCAGATAGTAGATAGCAACTTTTCCTAACTTTATACCAACGTTTATGCAATTCCGTGCAAGAGTAAACGTACGGAGCCACACGTAAATTCGAAAAGTGTTCACTTCTTGTTATTGTTCTTGTTCTTGTGTGACACGATTTCAGAAAAAAACTACTGCCCCTACCTAAAATCTGATCTAAGTCAGAAATTTCCCTGGGCTTCATCCTCAGAGAGACCACTTTTTCGATAGGTCGAGCCATTCCGGAGTTACGGGACCCTGAGCGATCATTTTGATTGTTTTACATTGTTTTAACCATTGTAATTAAGGAACAATGCCACTCAGCAAACTCCAAATCCAATCTTCGTGCGCGTGTTATGTCTTTGCTAAAAACTTGATTGTTGATTGTTGAAACTTGATTGTTAAAAACTTCAACAATCAAGTTTTTAAGATGAAAGACTCGTACTGTTGCTAGGTTCTGTGTGCGTGCATGTATTGAAGTGTAACGGGGTATGCAGTGTAGTGCATAGTGTTCATTCTGGTGACCAAGAGATGGTAGTTTGTACCTGGTGAAACTTTCCTTTAGTGGCTGTTTATGGTGTTTATGGTGGAGTGTGGTAGGGTAAGGTTTTCGTGATGTGGTGTGTTGTGGCTATGTATTTGTAGTTTGGAAAAGGCGTACGGCCGAGGGCCAAGGCCTTGAATAAATCATTCGAAAGAATCGTTGGTTCAGCCATGGTTTTTCGATCAGCGTCTCTTCCAAAAGACACTGTTCGAAAAACCATGGTTCAGCTAAAAGCATATATTTAAGAATGATCAACAAAAAGTTTCAACAATAACCAACAACAATAACCTCCGAGGCGTGTGCTTTGTGGCATCCAAGAAGGTACCAGGAAGGCAAAAAGTTTTGTCTGCTAACAATGATCAACTACAACAGTTAAGAATTATGGTATTGTTATGGTCAATTCAATGCGATAGGGCCTTAGGGCTTCGGGCAGATGACCAGGAGTGGTTAACGTTCGTTAAACTCTTTGAAACCCTTTGAATGCGATTGATACTTGTGTGGGTGCCCACCTGGGAATCCATTCCGGGTGTTTAAGGCCTCGTCGGGCATAGGACATAGGGCCTTAGGGCTTCGTCGGGCAGATGACCGGGTGTGGTTAACCCTTTGACCCTTTGAAAACATGCGGCAGAGATAACTTTTGTTCATTCCCCCTATCCCCATTCTACTTCTTTTGCCCTAGCTTCTGCTTCCTGACCATTGCCCTAGCATGACGGCTGCTACTGGGTGCAGGTGCATGGTGAAGAGGTGCAAGCGCAAGATGTGCCAAAAAGTGAGTGAGTGCTGTTGAGTGCCAGGATAAGGAAGCAGAGAGTGGAGTGAGTGCTGGCTTGCCGGAACTTTCCCTAGATGGGAAAGAGAAGGCGGGCCACTTCCCAACGGAGCCAGTGTTGAAGTTTGTGCGGAGTAAGTAAGTGTTGAGCAGTGTGAGTAAGTATTGTGCGGTGCCAGTAGCGTGACAGTAGAGTTGTGGCGCAGAGTTGTGTTGAGAGTGGTAGTTGATGTGGCTTACCGGAACTTTCGGATGGGAAAGAGAATGTGGGCCAGTTCCTACTGGTGTTTGGGCTGTAATAGTAGCGATACAGTGGCAATACAGTGACAGCAAGGGAAGAGTGGTCGGTGAAGGCAAATCGGACAATGCTGTTGTAGGACATGAGTAGTTGTTAGATGGAGATTATGGTTGTAGTTGTAATTAGAGTAGTGGTGGTTGTATTGCTGTAGATGGGTCGTACGGCTGCGGGCTACGGCTCCCAATAAATATTCGTGAAAGAATCATTGTGTGGCCAGGGTGGAAGTGCTAATCCTTGTACACAGTGGAACAGTTTGTCATCCAGTATGGTGATTAGAAGTGGGGTGGATTCACCTTGTGCACAGTGGAGTAGGGCGGAATGCGCGCGGTTCCTCCCGTGCACATCGATGTGGTGTGCACAGTGTCCCATTCAATACAGCTTGTGCGAAGAGGAGTGATGGGGGGGTGAAGTGGATTGACCATGCACGCAGTGTGTAAATACCCGTGCGAGTCTGGTGACCTCACAGCAACCCCAGCGAATGTGGTGTGTTGGTGCGATGGTGCATTGGTGCGATGGTGCATTGGTGCACTGGCTTGATATTGCGTTGGTACGAATCGAAGTAGAAGCATGACAGATACGCTGTGGTGGGGATAAGGCGTGTGACTGCGTGGGATGTGTTTGTGTTTTGACGGTTTCCTTTTGCCATGTTGGATCTGTTGGTCCAATACTGTATTTTAATTTTGTAGAGAGCGTACGACTTCGAGTCATGACTCTGTCAAATAAAATGATTGAAAGAATCCGTGTTTCTGCTAAACGCATATATATATTTAAACCAAACTGAGCTACGTTATTGGCAGCTAGAGACGATACAATCTACAATAACAAAAACGAGTTGCAGTGTTGTAAAACGGCCACCCGACCCAGACGGACACCCGTCTAATAGTAGCAGTAACAATGCTGCGTTGATTCTGCGTTGATAAATGAAACGATGGATGAAACAATTCTTCAGTTCAGGTGGTTTTTGGTATTTGGGTTTTTGTATTGGAACAAATACAGAAGTTTTCCCACGATCACTCCTTCCTACTTTTTTCATGTTTGAACTCTGCTCTCTTCTTCTTTCCTCCCCTCTCCCTCCCTCCCTTTCCTCCGACGTATTGTCTCATTTGTGAAAGACTCCGTCTGCTTCCGGGTTGACGTAGTGGACAATTAAAATAAAAGGATTAATGAAAATCTGTTAAATATTGAAAAAAAAAAAAAAGACAAAGCCAGCGGGCTAAAGGTTTCGACTATGTTGTACAAAGGCGTATTTATTTTTTTACGGTGGAAACATTCATATGAAAGTGCATGGAGTCTGGGACAGGGGAGGAGCTGATTGAGTGAGCCAAGCGAACGATAATCAGTGTTTGATAGCCAGTGTGCGCAAACTGAAAACGTAACTTTTAACGGTTAAAACAATGCTTCACTTATGTACAACTTAATATTAAGCCGCTGGCTAAAGGTTGTGTCGCTGTACATGATCAAAATTAAAGGATTAGTGAAACTCGGTGAAATATTGAACAAAAATGAAAAAGCCGCCAGGCTAAAGATTTAGACTTTGCTGTAGAAAGGTCTATTTATTTATTTATCTAGACGAAAACATTCATCATGCAGTTTTGAATTGTTAAAATTAGCCTGTTAGATGATCAAGCTAATGCCATTATAACTTTACACTTTCCAATGAAAATAACTATTCTTTAAAAAAAAATAATAAATTGTGACCTAAGCCGGCTCCCAGGTCGAATTTCTGCACATTTTTAAAGGATCATAAATGCTCTCTTCATCGAGCCCGCCCTCCCCCTCCCCTTTTTTTTTTGACGGAGGCCAGATGCAAAAAACCGATTCAGTCTGACGCAGCGCAAAAAACGAAAAAGAAATAATAACTAGGTTCACACAAAAAAAAAGAAACTACAGTAAGAAAACAAATGAACCAACGGCGCTACGACAGGTGTTTTTATTTTAGGTTTACACACTTTCTTGAAACCAACATTTAGTTGCAAGTGTTGGTACTAATCATGGAACTCTCCAATTATTTCTGAATATCGTATAAACTATTTATGCAACAATGTCAATTGTTCTTTTCGTACCTTGGCATATTAAAAACTACAAGTAAAGTACAAGTTGCCCTAAAATAAGGTTGTAAAGTATGTAATGCCAAAATAATGCAAGAATAACACACTAAATAAAATGTTTCAAGCTCATTTTTCTTTGTTATCATGGGTAGAAAACAGGCAGTCTTACTTAGGCCATCATAAAACACTTAAAATCCCGCAGAAATAGTCAAACAAGACAAAGCAAGCAATTTAAATAAAAAAAAAGTAAAATCGTAAAAGAAACTTTGGATCAAGACGTTGTACACCCTTTTCGTCGAATTCCGTTTCGCCGAAAATTAAGCCCTGATTAAAATTCGGCGAAAGAGGAATTCCCATTTCGCCGATTCCAGTTTCGCCAAATCAAAATATTCTTTAAAAATTTAACATTGTGGAAGTTAAAGATGCATTCCTAATTGGAAGGAATTTGTGATTAGTTGCGGTTTCTGGTGTTATGTTTCGCCGCAGCAAGTGCGGGAGCACGAGCGAGGCATTTAATTTGAAAAAATATTATTCGGCGAAACGGGATTCAGCAAAAGAGTCATACGCCCCCAAGACAGCACAGAAACTGTCATTAGGAAGACCTCCTTGCGAGGTAGTGATCGATAACGAAACACAATAAGCTTTGAAACGTCCCATTTTGTTGTATTTTTCTTGTGCACTATTTTTGACTTAAATAATTTACAACAATACATAAGCGATTCACCTAAATAACCTTCAATTCTATAACCCTAATACGGATTTGAAAAAAAATATAAAAAGGCAAGAAAAATATCAATTCTTATCTTACCTAAATTTTAAGCGTTGTCGTGTAAGCGGCTGCATGAAGAGGAAGCCCACTCAATGCGAATAAAGAAAATAACTGCGTAAATATCCGTCGAACTATTTTCTTTTCTTTTAAAAAGTGTCCAACTTTTCCTTTCACGCTTCTAGGCGTTCGACAAGCATGACAACGGGCTTATCTATCTTATCTCAATCCTCCGTGGGGGGTGATGGCATCTGAAAAAGATAAGATAAAACGATAAGAAATAAAAAAAAAAATTGTATCAGCTGTGCCAGTGCATAAAAAAAATTGCTACTGCATATAGCAACAGAGCGTACCAAAATAACGGCAAAAAATACGACCCTATCGCGTGCAGGATATGGATCAACTTGTCATATCATGGGTCAGCGACTCGAAAGACACCAAGAACTCACTATTTTATTTCCTTTTTATCGCTTGCCACCAGACAAGCGACGAAAAACTGAGAAAGTTTCTTTTTAATTTTTTGTTTGTTTAGTTGGGATAGAGACGGCAAAATAACGTGTTGTTCACACGCAAAAGTTAAAATATGAGTGGTACGGTACTTTACGAAGAAAGCATGAAAATAGAAGGAATTACTTACTGTTAGTGACGCAGGGGGCGGGGGAGATGGGGGGGGGGGCAAAAGGGGACATCCCCACCCGAGACCCAGTCATTTTTATACTTTACAATGTCACTAAAATTTTTGATGGACGGATCAGAATCAATTGAAATTCTATTTCCTTCGCTCCCACCGCCCAACAATGTTCATTGGTAACCCATTGCTACCTGTACCCATGTAAACATTTTGTAAGAGTTGCTAGGTCACCCTGTACGGCGGATTTAATTGCAACGGATTACAGCGGAATTAAAGCGGATTTAATTCCGTCTCTCAAATATTTAGATTGTAAAGAAGATTTCAAAAAGATTTGCACGACGTTGCAAATACGAAATGACAAAGTGTTCTGAAGTTTTAGGTTAAATAACTTACGCTGAACTAGCTGGGAACTCGTCAAAGGACGGCATCCATTGCTTGTGCGGAAAAAGTGCAAAGACGAGCAACTCAATTGTTTGCTGGTGTCCCTCACTTGCCTTCCGAGCAAAGACAGCAACACATCCAGCCTCCCTCTCTCGAAGAGCGAAGATTCCGTGGAGACATGCTTGTTCTGTTTAAACTTTTTAATAACGACTTGCTTCGCACTTTTAGAGAACACCTGAACGTCAACGAAATGCTTAAAAGGAGCGGTCATTGCTACATCTTATCGAAACCTAGGGTTAGAACCAACTGAGGAAAGTTCTCCATCTTGTTTAGAGCCATTACACCTTGGAACTGCCTTCCGGAAAATGTCGTGAAGGCTGCATCTGTTGAAACCTTCAAAAGACATTTTGATGAACTTTATAACCTTTTTTTCTGGCCGTCATTCTGCTATGTTATGTTATTTTATGTTATGTTATTTACGCATACAGCAGAAGCTGCCGAAAGCTAGCTCTTTCTCAGGTGGCTTTGAGGAAGTTGGCAGCGGTCATCATCAGGGTTGTTACGATTATAATCAATTGGTTATAATCATTGATTATAATCACGATTATAAATCACTTGATTAAAATTGAAATTCACCTGATTATAATCACGGTTAGGTTAGGTTATTTCCAACCGATACGCACATTTCTGCATAGACTGCCTAAAACCCTGCAACGTCACGTGATTTATTGGCAGATTTATTTGAAATGTTTCATACTAGTAGACAGGATAGGGCGCCCTTGTGTCCCTACCCCCTTAGGGACCGTTCGTTATTTACGAACCGGGGAGGGACAGCGAAAATGAGGTAAAATTTTATATGAAGAGGGAGGGGGACTAAAATTTTTTGAAGGTGCTATCGGGAGGGGGATGGGGTCAGGAAATAAAACTGCGAGAGAGTAAGTGCACAGCAAGTTATAGAATGTCAATGTACTAATAAATTTATTTAGCTCAGCACATTCCACAAGGTATTA
>JAHWFP010086059.1:0-11242 GCA_023313725.1 Lithobius niger | reverse complement strand
TAATGTACTAATAAATTTATTTAGCTCAGCACATTCCACAAGGTATTGAAAGTAGCTCAAGTACGTTCTATAAGTGCACAGCAAGTTATAGAATGTTAAGGTACTAATAAATTTATTTAGCTCAGCACATTCCACAATGTATTAAAGTAGCTCTAGTACGTTCTGTAAGTGCACAGCAAGTTATAGAATGTTAATGTACTAATAAATTTATTTGGCTCAGCACAATCCACAAGGTATTAAAGTAGCTCTAGTACGTTATATAAGTGCAAAGCAAGTTATAGAATGTTAATATACTAATAAATTTATTTAGCTCAGCACATTCCACAAGGTATTAAAGTAGTTCTAGTACGTTTCGTACTCATTTCATGAAAGTGAAAATTTTAATGTAACTTTTTTTTAGGGGGATGGGGGGAGCAAAAAATTCACTAACACCAAGGGGGGGAGCAAATTTTTTTATATTAATGACGACAATCCGCCAGCCCACCCCGTTTATAAATAATGAACGGTCTTTTATGCGCCCAGACGCCATTAATTGTTACCGTTGAGACAGAGAGAGAGTGTACCCCTGTTTTTTCTGTCTTCGCGCCCTTCACTAAAATTCCTGGTTCAGCTACTGTTAGTAAAGAATCTGAACCAACCCAAAATCGATATGTAACTCTTGTAAAATTATGAGAAATACAGCTGCGTACATGAATGTAACAAAATACACTCCAGTTTTCTCTGCATTCTCCGAATACTACAACAGTAATCGGGCAAAAGTTCACTGTTCACATCTTTAAAAAGCTCACAGACCCAAAAGCTCATCTTTAAAAAAACAAAATAAAAGGAAATAAGCATTTTTTTAATACCTTAAAAAAAGCAGAAGAAAGATTGAGGGGAAAAAAGCGGAAGAAAAAATGATACGGTTTTGTTTTTTAGGTTACGTTAAGTTGTACGTTAGGTAAGTTGCCTTGGCTTGATATTCACCAGGCAGGGTATGGATCTTCACCAGGAAACGATTACGGTAACGTACCGTGTCGACTAGCTTTTTCACTTTGGTAATAATTTAACATTGCTTGTTAAATTTTTTTTATGTGAATTTGCATGCTTCATTTTGGTTGACACGAAAAATGGGCTTTTTAAATCGTACCTGTCAATGAAAATTAATAACATGTATTAGGTCACATCTAAAATGGTGCCATTAGCCGAATGGTGCAGTCAGTACATGCCTTTAACTTTTAAGTAATATCAAAAGCTCTAAAAACATAATGCAAAGCTTGCAGCTTACTGTCCTTCCTGGTAATACCGCATTTGTATTTTTCGGTGTCTTCATGATCTTTTTTAGATTGGGTTTGTTGCTTTTTAAGGTGACCAAAACCTAAATATTTTATATCTGGCCGAACATTAGAAGTGCTTTGTAGTTATGTCCATAACGGGTGTATATTGTAAAAAATTTACTTTAGTTGGTTTTGCATGTATGATACAAGTGTCTAAACGTTTGATTTTTTCTTCAATTGTAAAAGATAATAGCAAATATGTAAATTCAAAAAAACTGATTGGAACATAAACTTGTAACTGTACATACAAGTTCTTTGTGGACTCCGTGCACAGAATTTAATTTAATTTATTTTTTATTTTGATGGTTGTGGTGCGACCGGGAGGTCATGAAAGGTGGACAATACAGAGGACACCGGCTTGAACTTAGGCAAACATCTATATTAGCACTAGCCAGTGTTAGTAACGGTCGACCTAGGATCTCAGTGTTAAACTTTCAACTTTGAGAGCTTATGACTCCGAACTTATAATTTTAAATCAAATTTGGAATCTAGCCATGACTAGTCAAGGCCTGTCTACAGTCCAAAAATTGTGAAATTCAGTCCAGCCAAACCCGAGATACAGAGAGGGGCCAAATAGACAACTTCTTGTTCTTGGTTTTGTTCTGGGGATGTACCTTTCGTCTCTGTCCTCTCTGCAGGTCAAACTATTTGTATTGTAAAGCTGGTTCTTAGCTCATTTTACAGGTATTGCTCCGTAGATGTGCCCTTTCCATAAGGCCTTTTTTAATTGGTCAAGTGGTTCAGGGGTTACGGAGCTCTAAACGACCAGATTGATTGTTTTACATTGTTTTAAACATTGTTATTATGCAACAATGCCATTTAGCAAACGCCAGCTGCAAGACATATACTGAAGATTAAAGGATTTGTTTCTATTGTTAACATTAGCAATAGCCAGGTTAGTAAGGCCATAGCTATTTACCGAGCTTAAAGGCGGCGCAACAAAACAAACAACAAATTAATTATAAAGTTGTCACACATACCCAACCCCTCATCTACCACGACACCTATTTATTACAATTCTCAAAGTAACACGGATTAATAAACAAAAACGTATCGTTAAAAGTTAAAAGTAAGGGTCTAAAAGTCAAAACCTGTAAGGAACACGGACAAGCTTTGGCTGTAAGGGTCTAGGTGCCAAATTTGGCCAGTAAGACGCTGCTAAGCATTAGACCCTTATACCCAGTGATCATGTTAATGACTTAGTACGGAAAATTGGAAATTAGCCAACAGCGAAAATCATACACTAGAAATAACGTAGTTCAGTATGCCACCTTTATGCACTTACGCTAAATCGGAGTGGCATGACCCGGATCCGAACCGGCCACCCAGTTTGCCCCCAGATCACTTGCATAGCGCCTTAATCTCTCCGTTGCACTCTGATGAAACGTAAGTGCATAAAGGTGGCTAATTGAACTATGTTATTTCTAGTGTACGATTTTCGCTGTTGGCTAATTTCCAATTCTCCTTAATATTATTTCCAGCGATTTATGTCTGTTTATTAATGACTTAGTAACTCAGACACAATGGGTGTACACGCTTACGCTTGTAGCAGGTTGTCTTGCTTGGAATCGCTGCCATGTTATCAAACCGGAAAAAAAATGTCAACATAAAGCAAAGTAGGAAATCCACACCCCCACTATCATTGGATCATCTCATGGGTCTTTATAGGACGATTTCAGACAGCTGTTCGTCAAAAACCGGGTAGTAAGGGTCTAATGCTTAGCACCGTCTTACTGGCCAAATTTGAAACCTAGACCCTTACAGTCAAAGCTTGTCCGTGTTCCTTGCAGGTTTTGACTTTTAGACCCTTACTTTTAACTTTTAACGATCTGTTTTTGTTTATTATCTAGACACATGCTAGTGTGTCGCGCCAAGTTAGGCAACAAACATCACAACAAACATCTCATCAATTCAATTGTTCAGGTTGTAAACCATTGTAGCGCGACGTCATAGCGTCAGTGTCTTATATATGGAAGCATAGTCGGGCACATTTTAGGTAATTTGAAAAACATAATAATGCTATACAAAAGCTTAAATTGTGTTGAAATCGTGAGCAATAACCCACCTGACAAAAATTAACTCGTCTTTGAACGCCAGTTATGCTGCTTTCAATGCTAAATCTGCCCCTCAATAACGTTGAAAATGTGTTACTACCTAGCTAGCTAGCTAGTCCGCTCATCCCCATGTTAAATCCCATAGGGTGATTATTCATCGATTCCGAGATAACGGGAAGGCTTCCAGCTATGAAACTGGACGAATGGGTGCAGTGCAATACGAACTGCGTACCTTTATGGTTTGGAGCTTGGGGAAGTAACAGGGATGGCGTGCGAGGGCGCGTAAGTACGAAAATATTGTTATAACCATTGTTAGTATTGTCAGCATCGTCTCTCATTGGACGGCCAAAGTTCCAACACGTGTGCCTAGGCACACACTAGTGTATCACGATAAACCTAAACAACGTTACAAAGAAGTTTTATTCACGTCCAATTCACGAAAAATAAACTAAGTATAAAAACAAAGCAACATAAACAAAGCCAAAAACTGGTAAGGAGGCCACCAAGTTGAGAGTGGTTCGGCCCTTCAAAAGAGTGATATCAACACACCAAAACTAACTAAATACAACAAATTACAACAAAATTAACACCAAACCAAAAAGCAATAAAGAGGTGACTAAGTTGAGAATGGTTCACCCTATAGGCAAAAGGTAGTAGCAAATTGTTGAAAACCAATTTCTTGTTGACGTGGCACTTTATTACTCATCTGCACGGTAGTGGAGTTGAGTCAATACACAATTTAAAAAAAAGGAGTGATATCATATCAAAAACCAGAACTGGTAAAAGGGGTCGCCAAGTTCCGAATGGTTCGGCCTTTCAAAGGAGTGATATCAACACACCAAAACATTCGCCAACTTAATCGCACCGAATAATACTTTGGACGTTAAATGAAAACTTGAACATTGCTACCGATAGTAGAATGTTATAGTTTTCATTTAACCTTCGAATTATTTAAGTGGTGCGATTAACTTGGCGAATGTTTTGGTGTGTTGATATCACTCCTTTGAAGGGCCGAACCATTCGGAACTTGGCGACCCCTTTTATCAGTTCTGGTTTTTGATATGATATATAATACTCTTAGGTTGGGCAAGCAAATTCATCATTATTATGCACTACAATGAAAGAGGGTGTATAACGAAAGAGGGTGAGCGACCGACAATGTCAAACAAACAGATGTGGCCTATAACAATCGACATATTGCATTAATAAAGCTAGCTCGTAAGAGCCGACTTGGAAGAGTTTCAAAGTTGATTGAGTAACAATCATTGCATTCACAACCGTTGTTGGGTTTGTTGGGCTTGGTATCAGAACAGAGAAACATCCTCCATTGAAAATAAACATTTACTTCCATAACACAAATCAGCAGGGGTTCAAACCAATCACTGCATGCACGACCATTGTTGGGTCCATTGAGCTTGGTATCAGAACGGAGAAACGGGCAATTGAGCGTCCTCCATTGTAAAAAAAAAAATTAACTTCCATACTACTTCCATGATACTTGGGTGGGTGACCGCCTGGGAATCTGGCTGTTGCAGACATAGGGCCTTAGGGCTTCGGGCAGATGACCAGGAGTGGTTAACGCTCGTTAAACCCTTTAACCCTTTTTTTTAACTTCCATAACAAAACAAATCAGCAGGGGTTCAAAGGGAGGGGAAGCAGGGATGGGGATATTCAGACCACACAATAGGGGAATCCGGGTCCGGGAAAGGGGGGGGGGCAGGCGGTACGGGAAAGGGGTTACCAGGGGGGTAGGATTGAGGGAAATCGGACCAGACTACGGCAGAATGTAAGTGGGTAGGCCGCAAGGGAGTACGGAGAAAGAGGCAGGGGGCAGTCGGCGCCCTTTTTATTCCATGCTGCCCACTACAGTATTTTGCTCAGGTATGCGGGAACTGGCTAGACCGGTGTATGTTACGCCGGGGGTACAGCTAGTCTTTATTTCTTAGGCAAGGGTAAGCTCAGACGCAAACCCTACGTTTCACCTCAAAAAGCATCAACAAAACAATCAGGCTGCCAACAAAGTGAGTTCAACAGGACCAACAAAGGCATCGCGGTATCCCATGCAACACATTTTATTTTAAATATTTAATTTAATGCTTTGCGTTCGAAGCAGCACGGAGACAAAACAATATTAAGAGAGGAATAGTCTAGCATCAGCTTCCATCAGGGGGCCACGTAGACTTGGAAGAGGTAAGCTGCTATATATAGTTTTATCTAAGACAGAGCGTTCCAAAAGTGTCTGTTGAGTAACGGACGTCACCTTTCGACGCTATTGATGGATCTAACCGCATCCAAAGATAATCAATAAGCTCTTACCTAGCGTTCGCTCAAAATTCCGTGAAAATCAACGTCCTCTGCCCAACACTGCAGCTGTGAGCTCCCACAATCCGTCAGTCTCTCATTTTACGAATCGGAACGTCTATTGTATAATGAATGAACGCATACAAGCAAGTGGTGAAGTAATTCGTCGCACTCAAGCCTCTCGTTTGGAAATTTGAATTCTCTATGAGCCCGTTCATAAACTCGCCAAGCAGTTCAGAGCTAAAGCCCCACTTTATCAAAGTTGTTCTTAAACTGCCGGTGAATTTTCCGGTACCACAGTGTGACTTCACCGCTGAAGCGCCGGACTCATCGAATTCAGTGGATTACTTTAGCACCGGGATGGCGAACCTATGGCACGCAGGGGCTTTGCTAGTAGCACGCAATGATTTCGAAAAATTAGAGTACGATGACGTATTTTTCCCTTATACAAAATAAATGCACGTATAAGAAGTTACAGCAAGGCGGCTCTGACTAGCTTTCCTCCCCTAATTTACGAACAAAGAACGGGAGGAGTTCAATGCTCGTGTGAAGTATGGCATGAGTGGAAGGGTAGAGTCACGGGCAATGTCGGAATTGGTATCATGCGTATATAGGGCATTAAGAATTGAATGAAGAATTATACCACGCGCCATGGCTGTTTGCTGTGACGTGCATATCACGTGACTGGGCTAGTCCAATCAGACGGCCAAACAGCTGTTGTTCTCGTCCATCATTGGCTAATTCATGGTGACGTCACGGCAAACAGCCATTGCGCATGGTTTAAAGCATTTGGACAAGAGAGAAGCAGAACTCGCCTCAACACACAAATGGGCTGAAATGAAAATACTACCAAAAGCACCGCAACTTGCATTTCAATGTTGGAACGAAATTCCGTGCAAATTGCCGCCATGAAGAAATTGGTGTTTGCATTATTAGTGAAGTTTGAATCCAGCTACTATTGCGAACAAGTATGCTCACACAAAAACACTGTCTATATTTGACCACACGGAATCGCCTCCTGGAAGAAAATAGCGAATCATGCATCAAAATGCAGCAAAGCATATACGAACCGTGCATCAAAAAATTACCATCGGACAAGGAAACACAAAAGTTTCATTGATGTGGCACGCACTGCATGTTTTGTAAGCTAATTTGTGTTTTATTGGCACGTATGTAAAGAAAGGTTCGCCATCCCTCCTTAGCACCATTGAGCACAGCAGTTACTTTTTCCCTAAACAATTTTGTTGTATGTGCGCAAATCAAACTTTAAAAACTGCACACAAGCAAACTGATTATGAAATGGTGCACATCTTACTTGGACAATTCGGCTGGGTAACAAGTAGCTAAGGCTGCCGATATTGAAGAGTTGCGGAATATTTTGGAAAATTTTCTAAACGAGGCAATAAATATTTCCATAAACTAAAATATACTACCAGTTCATACCATTCAAAGAAACCATCAATTTAAATACGAAAAATAATGACTCGTAAATTACAAATTTGGTGCACTTACAAAAAAAAAACTGATGAAAACCAATAATATATAGCCTACAACGAACAGCGAAATAAGCTTGCGGAAGCCATACAAAATTTAGACATTGAAAGGGAGACATTTCATAAAGGCAGGTACGCCAGCACCGCTATTCCGTTATGTCAACAAAAAGACAAATCTACCCTTATCGTATAAAGATAAACTAGACTGTAGATAAGGCAAATGTATTAAATGAGACTTTTGTTGGAAACTTTGTTGTCGACAATAATTGCCTAAACTCCAACTCGGGTCTTGATAAAAGGCCCCAGCATTACGGAAATGGATTTTACCATTGTATAAGTTTATAACGTTTTGAAAACTCTTAAAAATGGTAGGGCAATTGGACCATGCTGCTTTTTATTAGGATTTTGCGAAGGAACGTAGTGTGCCTCTATTTATAATTTTAAATTGCTCAATTCAAACAGAAACACTTCTGAAGTGTCGGAGGATGTACGTGTGGACCTTTAAAAAAAAAAAGGGGGGGGGGGGACACTGCAGATCCAGCAAACTATAGAGCCATTTCTCTCACAGGCGTTCCATGTTGAGTTCTGGAGCAAATCGTCAAAAATCCCGTTATGCCATTCTTAAGAGTACGTAAGGTCTTACTAGTGAACAATATGGTTTCCTGGCTACACGCCAACTTCTAAATTGTTTGGAGAATGGGCACTGTGCGTTAGACCAGGTGTCCCAACTGACCTGATTTTGGTAACTTTGCAAAGGTCTTTGACTTTATGGCCAAACTTTACAGCACAGGCATTAGAGGACAAGTCTTGAGCGGGATCTCTAATTTTCTCGAACGAAGCCTAGAACGCGTGGTTTGCATTGGGAAGTCAGTCTCAAGCGTGGTAAGTATTACCATTGGGGTACCGCAAGGATCTATCCTGGGCCCTTTTCTTTTCCTGTTTTTGTTGCTGATTTAACAATTCTGACAACTGAAGTAAAATGCCCGAGTATGCCGACGATGTCACAGTATAGAAAATGCGTTATCAACTCGGAACACCATTTAAAGGGACCTTTTCACCTTTTTAACTTCTAGATGCAGCTCCCTAGAATCTTCGAGCAATATAAATAAACAGCGGTAGATTAAAAAAGAAAAGAACAACACTATTCGCAGTTTCATAACTAAAAAGAGATCACGTGACCCACATCAGCCTATAGGATGACGGAGAATCTGGAACGTGGATGCTGTGTTTAGAATATGGGCAACGATAGCGAAATGGTGATCTGGCGCCTTTAATCTCACGAAACGAACCCACTCATATTATAAGACTTGGTCAACCGATTGGCAACTATACCGATAAATGTAAATAAATGTTTCTCCATGCAGATAGATAAGCATAGTTAGTATATGTCTTATGCAACGGACAACACTGTCTTGCGCGACGTAGACATCTTTAACGACCTTTGCATTTGCGTTACCAGTGACCTGGGTGCCTCAACACACTGTTATTACATTGTCTCAAATGCAAAGATAAGGTCTCACCAAAGACGATGCTAATGTTTCTTGTATGGACCTTCAGAGTTTTTGTACGCCCTTTAATAGAGTATGCTAGCCCTGCTTGGTCACCTTTCTTGGTTAAGGATATCCAACACGTTGAGTCGGTATAACGTATTTTTGCTAAATGTGTACCGGGTTACTATAAGAATTCTTACATGGAAGGCCTTCGACTCCTAAAATCAGAGTCCTTTGAAATATGCCGCCTGTCAACAGATATATATCTTACTTACTCTACAATGCACATGCACAACCACACGGACACCGAAGTCGGAAAATTCTTTATCCTTAGCTATAATACTCGCGCTTGGGAAAATTCATTTAATTTCCGGAACGTGCACACAGGGGAGAAGGGGGAAGCGCTCTACAACACGGCAAAATGCCCTTTTTTCTGAAAAAAGTGCCCTGTTTCGCAGAAGCGATGATGTAAAAAGCCTAAAAAAGGGACAATAGCGACTAGGAAAGTATGGAAAAAGGGGCAAAGGGAGGGAATGAGGGGTAAAACGAAGGTTACATCACCACACCAAAAATTCCCCAGAATAAAAGAAATGTTGCCCCTGCCCTCCGGGGGCCCTGTGCACGTCTCTGTTTAAATTAGCTTTGAATCAATACCATAAGGAACCATATTATTTCACAAACCGCATAGTCCCGGTTGTAGGTCACCATCCTTAACACATTTAAAAAATGGTTTAAATACGGTGACCCTCTCAGGTCTTACGAAATGTTTTTGATATGTGGAATATGTGATGTTACTGTGCTTGTTGTTTGTTATTCCTTTGACATGCAGTATTTACTTTTCCTTAAATGTGTTCGGATTTAGAGTATTTTCTCTAAACTGTAAAAAATCGGTGATCATTTTTATTATTATGCCAAAAGATTCCAAAAGATCCAAAACAAAGCCATATACAGGGTGGGGCAGAAAGGATGGAACACCCTTGCCAATCAAAGATGGTTAATATTAGGATAATGAAACTTTGCATGATATGTAGGCGAACGGGGGGCCAACTAACCATGTGTCGATCACTGACCTTGACGCATATTTTCAAGGTCATCGTGATGCTAACTTTTAAACCATGCTTCGTAGAACCCTAGTGTAAATTAGAAACTTGTAGACATTGGCAAGGCGTGGCCATTGAAAAAAAACGGAACGAAATTCGGTACGCTAGTTTAGGAATTACGGAAATTGCAAGCATCATTTTCTTGTGCTGATCGAGTGGCTTTCCTGAGAAACGGCGAATGTGAAATAAAGTCAGTGGTCCTCAAAGTACGTGAAGCCTGCTTGGAAACAAACAGCAAGTGACATACTGATGACTCGACACAATCTGCTACATTACACGTACAGACAAATTGGTGCTGCAAACTACAGCATATTATGCAAGTTGGCATAATTCAGTCACCGTGGCCATCTAGATAATAACCCTAAAACTTGTCCATCCCTCATGTTAACATATCTGATTTTCTTTCAGAGCTGATAACGGTTACTGAATTATGCCATTGAGTATGCTGCCAACCCCATTACCTACCAATAACAATGCGTGGTGTACGAAAGACCCTGAAAGAACTGTTTGGCAAGAAAGCCACTCGGTCAGCACAAGAGAATGATGTTTGCAATTTCCGTATTCCTAAACTAACGTACCGAATTTCGTTCCGCCTTTTGCAATGGCCATGCCTTCATACTGACTAAGTTTCTAATTTACACTACGGTTCTATGAAGCATGGTTAAAAAGTTAGCATCACGAAGACCTTGAAAATATGCGTCAAGGTCAGTGATCGACACGTGGTTAGTTGGCCCCCCGTTCGCCTACATATCATGCAAAGTTTCATTATCCTAACATTAACCATATTTGATTGGCAAGGGTGTTCCATCCTTTCTGACCCACCCTGTATAGGTACTGTTTGAACAAAACTATTACTAGAAAAAACTGTTCACACAAAACAGAATTTCAAAGATTAGTGAACTGGGTCAGTATCAAATACTGACAAAGAACTATTATATTCAGACTTACAAAATACCAGTTCTGAGAAAATCTTGAACATCCTGTGATTGGCTAAAGATGCCTCCATGGAGAAACTCGTATGGAAAAAGAAGCCTCTCCTACATAATTACACACTTGTTTAATACATTGCCACTTAATTTAAGAAATTTAGCCAGAGTTGCAACCATGAAACAAGAAGTTAAAACTTGGATAATAGGTGATAAATAATGAATCAGAGCTATACGATATTATGCATTTAGTTCTATTTCGTTTATATTTGTTATATCAATGCAGGCTAATATAATTCAGAATATAATTCAGTTCATACGTGAATTCGGTTTTATTTTTAATTTGGTCGGTAAGTTTTAATAATTTTAATGATAATTGCTGTTATTATATAAACCCCTTGTTATGATTGTTATTTTTTAATTGTATGTAAATTTACTTTTACCGTTTAATTTCCTATGAATTTGTTCTTTGTACGTTAATTGTGTTATTTTTAAGCATAATAATATGTTAAAACTGTACAGTCCCGTTCAAAAGTAAATGTCCAAGCCTATACTAAATTTA
>JAHWFP010086058.1:23162-33381 GCA_023313725.1 Lithobius niger | reverse complement strand
TTCGATATTCACCAAGATATTGGGAATGCTTGGTCATGCTTTCAAAAGGTACTTACTGGTCATGTGGCTATAAGCCAAAACCAGCCACACGCTGCTTCGATACAAAGTTTAAAAAAAAATCCTACACCAAGCCGTATACGGAAGCTCCAAAGAGTTAAACTTAAAAAATGGCGAAATTGTAAGAAACTCCACAGCAATGAAGCCCTACTTGCTTACAAAAACGCCCAGATTGAATATTCGAATGCTGTTGAAGCATGGCATTCGGCTAACGAAATTTCGACCCTCCGTGAGGGAAACCAGGCTGCTCTTTTTAAACTTTTTAGGAAACAAAATTCTAAATCGCGCAAGATACCACCTCTGAAATCTGGAAATTCATTCCTTACAGACAGTCAGGACAAAGCACAATTGTTTTGTGATATATTTGCGTCAAATAGTATTTTAGATGACGAATCTACCGTCACCGCCAGACGTCAGTTAACTACTTTGGGTGTTTCGTGCCCACAAACTGTTTTTACACCAGAATTGGTTTTGAAATCTCTGCACAAGTTAAAACCAAGTAAGTCATGTGGCCCGGACGGTTTTTCTGCGTCCCTTTTTAAAGAAATTGCGCAAAATATCATCTACCCATTATCTAGGTTGTTTTCCATTTCTTACTCTCAGGGCAAATTGCCAGAACCTTGGCTCAAGGCAAATGTAGTCCCCGTTTTTAAAAAGGCATCTACATCTGATCCGTCTAATTACAGACCGATCGCGCTTACTAGTGTGGCTTGTAAAATTATGGAATCTATCATTCGCGACACCTTGCTAAATTTCTTTGACAAGTACTCTATCATCAAAAGCGATCAGTTTGGTTTTCTCCCAGGCAGATCAGCGACACACCAATTGCTGGCTGTCCTCGAGAGATGTACGAGCGCGCGGGATCTTGGAATACCATTGGACTTGGTATACTTCGACTTTAAAAAGGCATTTGAGTCAGTCATTCACCGAAAACTCCTCCTGAAATTGGAGGGGTGTGGTATTACCGGTGACCTTGGAAAGTGGCTAGAGTCTTTCCTGGCTAACAGAACTCAACGGGTAATCGTGGACGATACATCCTCGTCCTGGACAAGTGTTCCTTGTGGTGTCCCACAGGGATCTGTCCTGGGCCCAATTCTCTTTCTGATCTACTTAAATGACCTCGACCTTACCGGGGAAAACAGTTTCGGGTATAAATTTGCCGATGATTTGAAAATTGGATCCGAAATTCTATCTGTTGGTTGCAACCGTGCATTGGAGACCGAAATTCTTAAAGTTGTACAGTGGTCCCATACATGGCAACTTCCACTCTCTATCCACAAATGCCACACCCTACGTGTTGGAAACTATGAGCCACAAAATGACTACCTGCTTGCAGATAACTTACTACCAACTTCCACCGAGGTTCGCGACCTCGGTATTTGGCTTTCAAGTGACCTTAAACCATCACTACATTGTAGCAAAATCTGCGCTACAGCCTTTTCACGATCGGCAATCGTTAACAGATGCTTTAAATCAGGAAACATCTCTACAAAGATTTGGGCTTATAAGGTTTTTGTTCGACCACTGCTGGAGTTTGCCACCCCAGTCTGGTCCCCTTATTTAGTTCGTGACATTGATTTGCTTGAACGCGTGCAGAGGCGATTCACTAAGGCTCTCCCAGGATTCAGAGATTTTTGCTATGAGGAAAGACTACGCAGGTCTGGCCTCGAAACACTCGAATTTCGTAGACTGAAATTTGACCTCATAATGGTTTACAAGATTCTTCACGATCTAGTTGGTATCGATCTTCCTCTTTTCGATTTGGCCCCACTAAGCATCAACACCCGTGGTCATGGCTGGAAATTATCATTCCCGGCTTCCCGACTTGACTGTCGCCGAAATTTTTTTTTTCCGTTCGGACTGTCCCCATTTGGAACGCTCTTCCAGCGGAAGTGGTAGATGCTCCAAATCTAAACTTTTTTAAACGACGTCTCAAGTACCCAGACCTTGTTAAATTTCTTAAGCGTCCAATTCTGACACATTAGTCATTCCTTTTACTAAAATTTTCAAGGACCAGTGTAAGTGGCTCACCACCCTTCTGACCTCCTACCACTCCTGTGGTGAATTGTATATTATTAAGAATTTCATAAAGAAATACATAAACTGCTTATGAAAAAAAATCACAACATTGTTATTTTCATAGACGAAAGACAAAGCTTTCAATTGAGTCGTTCCGATAATCGGGTTGTTATTGTCAGTTTCGAGTGGTTTTGTGTGGTTTTGTTGTTATTGTGAGTTAGGTTAGGTTTCGTAAGTTTGGGGTTTCGCATGTCATACTGAGGTAGTTAACTGGTTGGGGTTTGGCATTTCATACTTGGGCAGTTAATTGGTTAGGTAAAGTTAATGATGATTTAACGAGTTTCTGCAATTTCGGATCAATTTGTAGTGCCTTCCGTGAAAATTAAATGTAGGTTTCTTTCTCTTTTTTAGAATTTTGCATAATATGCATAAGCAGTTAAAAAGTGGAAACATCCCCCTCTTCAGATTCTTTATCAGTTTTTGCTCAATTTTGACCTAATGCATGACATCAAAAAGTTGTAGTTTTCAATAAAAAAATTGAATTGATTGAAAATGAAAATTGATAATGGTAGTGGCTTTACATCACTGAAAGCATGAATGGTCAACAGTGGTGTTTAAAATAGCATAGTGTTGGCATGGGCTACAGAAAGGAATTAATTAGAATTTAAAAGGAATTAATATTAGTTTTTACAGTTTATTTGAGACTTTTTTACAATCACGAATTAACCTTCCTTCTTCGTTGTCATTTAGCAACAAGAAATAATACCGTCTTCAAGAATCAGTCTAGATATATGAACAGACCAGTGGATATCCATGGACATTATTTTTCAGCAACAGAAATATTGTCTACTCCTGCATCTAGACACTTTTTTATTACCTTTTTTTTTACCTCTGAAAGCAATTCTTTGCATGTATTTCACTCACATGCTGCTTGAGTCTTCATGGTGTTGCAAAGTAAGACAAGGCCAAACCTATCACCTCTTCCAATCACCTCTTCCAAACCAGTAAGACTTTATACTATTTTCTTTTAGGAAATTTGTGCACCCTATTGTCGGTTGACTGAAAAAAGCAAATCTTCAGCCTCCATTTTAATAGGAGAGATTTATAGATTTAAAACTGACTGACGAAGTATCGTACAGTCAATCGAAAGTGAAACAATCACTCTCTTCCACTCTCAGTCGCGGTCCGTGCATCAAGCAGAACGCTAGTAAAGTGTGACAGGTGCATTTTGAATATTAGAAATTAGCACTTATTAAATATATATAATAATTATAATAGGTTTCTTGCCGATGCAAACGGATGTGAGAAGTACCCGAGGGTCACTAAAGGCGGATTCCCACCGCCTTTCCCGTTTTGATTTTGGAATCGGAAAAGTGTCAGTTGGTTTGGCAACGAGTCAACAGCATGAGTGAAACTTTTGCTTTTTCCTTTCCGATCCGAAAGTTGACTCTAGCCTGGTAGGCTTTTTTCGAAGTTCGCCGAAACGATAGCATATCGGGAAACCACGCAGTCACAGCGCGCAGTTGTTCCCGCGTGACCACGCTACTGTGGCCGTGCGCCAGCCCAACAACGATGGCTACATGTTAAGCGACTGATATTTTAGTTGAGAAACACGAGGAGGATACTTCCTATCTGCTTATAAAAACAGATTGTGCGATTTACAGGAGCGTGGATCGGGGCCTAGATATGCCAGCATATCATAGTCTGTTAGCTACTGCCAGAAACTCGGCCCAGGTCACCCATGTATATAAACGCACCCGACGACGGAGGCTCCGTGCTAACCAATGCACCGCTGACCAACCCCCACTGTAGCCTCATTCAGCAGGCTTTGGCTAAGTACGTAAAACAGTATACGACAATACAGCTCAAATCACTCAACACACGTGTTGAAATTTTTGATGGTTGAGGCCTATACACCAAAAAATACTAATTATTCAATTACGTACGAACATTTTCATGAATAGAGACAGTGAAGTGGTCAACTGAGAAGCGCTCTCACGACTCCACCATATTTATTTTTCGCGTACTGAACGCATATTAATAAGCCCCGTTGTCATTGGGTACTCTCGCGACAGGCTTGGTTTATTAATCGCGTTACGAATGGGAACTTTTCTGCGGTGGGAACTTTTTTTTGTTGTTGTTGTGTTTTGCCGAAGTAAAATAAACCGATGCGGATTCCAAAATGAAAGCGGGAAAGATGTTGGGCTTCCGCCTAAATACTCAGCCTAGATGAAGTGGTACTCGGCATTTTACTGCACCTTACTCTGGTCTCTTCGAAAAATGGGACAAGTCAATTGAATTTAATACTTTTGTAAAGCTGTTGACAGAGGGAGTCGATACTGCTTCTTTAGTCAGTGAATTCCACACTTACAACCCCCACAGCAAAGAAATTTTGTGTGCAATCCAGTTTTTTTTTTTTTTTGCACAGTCAGTTTGTAACTGTGGTCCCTAATTTCCAGGTTACAGGACTAACTTTAAAGAATGGTAGGTCTATTACCAGTTGACTGTAAAGAATACTAAATGTTAACATAAGATCTGCCTTCCGTCTGTGGAGTTCTAAAGCGTCGCGACTCAGGTGTTTATGACTCACACATGACTCACACAAGATCTCTACCAGGTATGTGGAATTTGCAGTACTGCAGTACTGCAAATTCCACATACCTGGTAGAGATCTTGTAAAATATGTCTGAATTGATTCGAGGGGGTCGACATTCTTAAGGAGATATCGGATCCAAGCTGCACTTGCATAGTGGGCGAACTTAAACCTACAATGCCCATACCTTAGTGTAGTGACTTTCCGAGCTAAACAACGTTGAGTATGGCTGGTCTGTGGTTTGCTGCCAACACTAGATAGCTAGTGCACAGAAGACTATGTCCGACGTAAACCTTACTCCTAACTCTTTTTCAAGATTATTACTGGGTAGTTTTTCAGTATTTATGGTGTATGCAAAAGTAGAATTTTGATTGCAAACATTAATTTTTTTACACTTGGGAAACAAGATTGGCAGCTGCTAGTTACTCGCCCATCGAAGCACATAGTCAATTTCAGCCTGTAGTCGCACATTTTCATTGGTCATTATTACTGCTATGTTAAGCTTTAAGTTAACTGCACATTTTTCTTGAGTCGCATTTACCAAATTGCACTCCAAATCATTTAAAAATAAAATAAACAACAAAGGTCCAAGTACGGGGGCTGGCGGTACACCACTAATTACATCTGTACTGGATGACTTGGGTCAGCTGATTGCCACTTGTTGAGTTCTGCCAGCGATGAATGCTTCGATTGAATTTAAAAGTGGGCCACTGAAGCCGGAATTTTGGAGTTTTGTAAAGCATTTTTTTAGTGGGCTACCGACTCAAATGCGTTTTGGAAATCATACAAGTCAGTCCTCTTGTCGAAAGACATCAGCATTTGGTGCATAAAAGAGCCACCAGCCAGAAAAGTGATAAGATTTAGTTTTGCCAAATACTGCATCATAACTTCGCGTATTACATCTTCCATTATCTTACATGGTACTACAGCAATGCTATTTGTCTATAATAATAGTTTATAGGATCTACTGGATTTCCTTTCTTAAAATTTGGGACAATATTTGTGGCAGCACAAAATCAGACATTTCAGCCGTAGTTTCAGTTCCTAACGGCTGTATAAAAAGTCTTGAGACTTACACAAAATAATTATATACAGACCAGCGGATTGTTTTTTAACACACCAGTACATCTTTTTAATGATCTGGCCTGCATAATTCCTATCTTTAATAACAGTAGGATTTAGTTTCTGACTGATTATATTGTTTTAAATGGTTTCTGGCATAAGTGGTTCCTTTTAGACAGATATTAACGCAAACATTTAACTCTGTTTGAACGTATTGGTACCATTTACTAGTTATGAGGGACGACATTGGATTGCCTTTTATGCTTTAATCATTATCGTTAATTGGTTTTCTTATTTTTTTATTTGTCAGGAATTGTGACACCGAATAGATGGAAACTCATTCTTCTACTTCATATCTGAAACTTGATGGGTTGCTAAGCTGTAACTTGAAGGAACGGATGAAATCAACCTTCTTTAATTCAGAGTTTTATCTTAGAAACTTTTGCTGTACTGGATGCATTCCTGTGACTGCAAGGTAATATTGAAATACTGTGGGCGATTTACTGAGCCAAAAGCCAAGGTTTGTTGATGAGATACGTGAGTTGAAATAATTTACTAGGGCTAGAAGTATGACTCGATATGTTTCATTTAATGTCCTTGTCAGACACAGGAACTGATTGAAGACTGCATCAGTGCGCAA
Source organism: Lithobius niger (assembly GCA_023313725.1). NCBI lineage: Eukaryota > Metazoa > Arthropoda > Chilopoda > Lithobiomorpha > Lithobiidae > Lithobius > Lithobius niger. The sequence continues at coordinate 27,010 of JAHWFP010086058.1, read as the reverse complement.
AACGTACTTTCGCAAATTCCTTATAGGAGCAGATTGAGGATGAACCGAAAACCAAGACCCACAACAGTAGGAAAAAAACAATGACCTTGACGTCCTGTTTCAAGGATATCGTATTGCTACCTCTTGACAGAGTACAGCCTTTTGGCAAAACCTTCATTATTTGTTTGGCATCAATGGGTTTTATAGCACACTCAAACATTGTGGAACTACCCTTAATGGTAGCCCTCAATTTAACGACACACTCCTTTTTCACCTTGTATAGCCCTTGTTTATTACTGTTATTCGGAACCTTTCTTTCAAAACATCAACCACCGTCCTCTAGACCGTTTTATGTTGCTGAGAAAGTATTTCCCCACCAGACAGTTAGCATCAGAAAGATTCCTCTAAGTACATCCCAATATAATGTAGATTTTGGTGTATCCTTTATTTTGGGGTGTACTTAAAGGACACGTCCGATGTTAAATGCCTGATGGGGGAACTACTTCCTTAAAGAAACAAGTAGTTGAAGTGGTTGATGTGTCCAGAGAAAGGTTTGAATAATAAATAATAATAAGTAAGGGTTATGCGAGGTAAAAAAGAAGCGTGTCGTTAAATTAAAGGCTATCATAAAGGAATCCACAATGCTTGAGCGTGGTACAATAAACAAATTAAGTATGACTTACTGTTGTAAAGGTTGCCATATTGACTGTGAACAATCTTCCTGTTGATCTGATTTCCACGGGACACGAGAACATGTTGAGAAGAGACTGCACCTACAAGAATAAGTGTCTATTTAAAGGTTGATTCTGACCAAAACCAGAACGGAAGTTGTCGATCAGAAATTCGCACAAAAAATGCAAATATTTCCACTGCCTGGCTTAAATGATCAGCCAATGGGCATTCACAGTGTAGTAAGACCAGTTGATCAACAAACCCGCCATCTTCCCCTCTACCTCCCCACTCTGTTTGCGTATAGGCCTACACTTCATCACCTATACACCACTGTGGTTTGAGTATTCCAACCACTACATAGCTAAACTTTGTAAACAAACAGCAGAAGACAGTTTATTTTCTCGAAGACATTTGTACATTGTTTCCGTTCTTTTGTGATTCGATTCCGATGACAGTTTTGTTGAGATTCAACGTTTAAACTATAAGTAATTAAAAAAACCTGTAAATTAAAAAGAATAAATTTCAAACTATGCAGAGGCTCTGTTACTAGATGAAACGTTACGTGAATGTCTCACAATTTCAACATAGCTCCGAGTATATAAGGTATCACGTCATAAAACCACGGGAATAACGCCATGCGACAATATGCCGCGGGCATAATGCCGTAAGAGAAAATGCCGTTGCACGAAAAACACCGCACGTTTAAAACGCCGCAAGCGTTAATGCCGTACACAATAACGCCGAACTCCATATAATGCCGCAATGCAGTAATGCCATAAAAAAAGAGGAAAACAAATTAATGGTTGCCAGAGCAAACGTTTAATTAAACTAATTATTTAATATTCATTCAATGCTAGGCCGGTCGTCACCTACACTGCCGACATAATGGAGCGGGCTCCGCTTTCTTTGCTGTTTGGATGTTTGGCTAAAAAGAGTTGGCCTTTAAAGTAGTGATATCGATCAACCAGGAAAAGGCTGCCTAGCTGGAGAGTATCATGAACATGTTATTGATGCATCTTTCTCTCTATGAATGGTGGACACTCATCCTTTGACTTTTAGTTTTTCTGTGTCATTGCACCTTTTCCTTACATTTTCCACAATTTGAATTCCGGTCGAATTGGAATTTAATTTCAACATGACAACTTACTAGGTCGATCAGTTTTTTTCTATCGAGCTGAAGATGGTGGCCAAATAAACCAAATCCATCTGAATTTTATCTACCGATCCCGATTTCAACCAGTATTGCAAATGTTGGTAAGGAATTACGCGAGGCATACTGAATAGGTAACCGGGATCGGGCCATGGCGCCCAGAAGCCAAGCGCCCTGCTACAGAAAGTACCTTAATCTAAGCTTAACTTAAATCTCTTAACCTCGTTATCATCAACAATCAATCTTTTTAAAAAAATAGGATGCCTTTAACAATTAGAAACGGCCTTGCTCTCTCGTTGGTGTTTGGATTTTGGCTCTTGCTATTGGCTCATTTTGTCACCCTGGCATTTCCTCAACCCCCCATGTCCGATTCCGAATTATTTTTTTTGATAAACCTTGTCCAAACTCCAGTGCTACTGCATGCAAAGTGTGGTTTGGATAGTCCTTTTCGTTTTCACGTGATGCGCAATCTAAGATTGCATTGGAGTGTGATCATAGCGGATCTTCGCTCGACCTTCTGCCTCGTGCTGCTCCAAAGATTAAATCATTCGATTGAATCAGGAGCCCACAGAAAACAACTAGGAGCATGTCTCGGTAACTTCCACTCCAGTGTTAAGTCAGGAGCGGCTACAAATTTGTTAGCAGAGGTCGCCACCTGCACGAGATGATTCGAGGTGTGCGTCACGTTCTCAAGGCTTAGTTGCGGTCCTTTGTTTTTAAACAATCAGTGTTTAACATGGAAACAATACCAACGTAATAATAATAAAAAAAAACTAAACAAACAGACAATCAGTTGTTGGTAAGTTGCGCTAGCCAACAATAAAAAAGAGCGTTGCTTTCGTAGCACGCGTCTGCTTCGCGTGCGAAGTTTCAGTTTCGATTTTAGACAACTTGGCGCAGGCGCAGTATTGTTGCTCCTTCTGGCGTTAGCACATCGTACTAAATTAAGTACTAACATACACCAGCCACACACTCTATAGGCTGTTTTCTATAGGCTCCTGATTGAATTAAAAAATAAAAAAACACTGAAAGTTACAAAACATTAAAAAAGACCGTTTTACTGTTTAAACGTTTCTCGTTTTTCTCTCCGTTCCCCTCAGTCTGATCATGCTTCTTTTTTTTTTCAGGTGGCCACCTGGTCAAAGGTCGCCTCGTCATCCCTTCTCTCCATTCCCAATTGAAGTTTGGTGACGGAGTTGTTGAGGTAAGAATCTGTATGACTTGAAAACCATTATTTGCAGTTTAAATTTCACCCCCCCCCCCCCCTTACATTGCCAACTGATATGCACATGCCTCCATCCACTTTTTTGTTCCTCGATCCCCAACACCCCAATTCACGTAGCCATCGTTAATAAGTGTTTCACTTCTGGGAACATCATTACTAAAAGTTTGGGCTTTTTAAGTTTTTGTGTGCCCAATTCTTGAATATGCAATTCCAGTCTGGTCTCCGTATTTGGGACGAGATAATGACCATGTCGAGTCTGTCCAAAGCAGATTCGCGAAAAGCCTTCCGGGATTGAGGGATATTACCAGGCCTATCGTCATAGACTTGTAAGGCTCGCCCTGGAACTTTTAGAGTTACGTAGAATAAGATTCGATTTAATTTTGACATTTAAAATTTTGTGTAACCCTATTTTGGTAGATCTTCCGTTCTTCGATTTTGTAATTTTCTCCAATTGGTACGCGTGATCATAACTGGAAACTTATTGTCCCAACCTCTCGTCATGACTGTTGCCGAAATTTTTTTTTTGCGGTACAAACTGTCCCAATCTGGAATACCCTTAGGTCCAGCAAGGTGAATGCACCTACTGTCCCCTCCTTCTGTAGATTATGGAAAGTTGAAACAGTACACACATTTTTAAAACGCCCGTTGCCAGAAAAATTTTAAATTTCTAATTTGTGGGTCTTTAATTTTGAAATTTAAAATTTTAAAATTAAAAATTTTGCAGTTTAACATTTTTTTTAATTTTAAATTTAATTTTTAAATTTTAAATTTAATTTTTTTTAATTTAAATTTAATTTTTAAATTTTAAATTTAATTTTTAAA
>JAHWFP010086058.1:0-23062 GCA_023313725.1 Lithobius niger | reverse complement strand
TTTAAATTTAATTTTTAAATTTTAAATTTAATTTTTAAATTTTAAATTTAATTTTTAAATTTTAAATTTAATTTTTAAATTTTTTAATTTAATTTTTAAATTTTAAATTTAATTTTTAAATTTAAAATTTTAAAATTTAAGTTTTGGGTTTAAAATTTTTAATTGTGATTTTAAATCTTTAAATTTTTGATTGCTCATGAACGGAGTATGTGGCTAACAGCCCTTCCGTCTTCCTTCCACACAGTGGCGGTAAATTTTATTATTATAATTATTATAATTCGGCCCACTGAATGACGCTGCCGATAACTGTCGTACTAAGCTCCGTAAGTCCACCACCGGCCCATTTTTATGAAATTGTTACGGCATTACGGCGTTGCGGCGTTTTGCAGTGCGGCGTTAGTGTGTACGGCATTAGTAATCGCGGCGTTTTTTCACGTGAGGTGTGTTTACTAAACGGCATTCTTATTTGCGGCATTATTCCTGCGGCATATAGTCGTACGGCGTTATTTCCGTGGCTTTTTGACGTGGAACCAGTTAATAATAGTTTATACCATTGAGTGAGTAATTGGTTTGTTTTCTGTTGTGTAGGCCATCACCTGCCAAATCCTCATTACCTTTATTTCTTCCTCCACTGAACTTCGTTTGCGATGTCCGTTTTGAAACACAGTTGTCAAACAATTTCTTGCCTGAAATTAAGTGTTGCTGCATTAATTTAAAAATCAAACATTAATAAATTACAGAATTTTCCGGTCCTCGACTAAATATTGTTAATTAATAATCAACCTGAAAGCATTTTCTATTTTCACAGGATATTAATAGTGTGAAGTGTGTCTCAAGTTATTATAGTGTCCGCGGCCTATCTTGAGTTCTCCGCAGAACGAACACAGATAATCGATTGTATTTTTCAGTAGCAGAGTGCCTTGTTGATATCCAAGATGGTTACAGAAACAATGGCGGCCATCGATTAAAGCCACCCCATCCAGGAAGACGTAGCCGCTCACAAAATACTTGTAGGACTCAAGATAAACCGCGCACAATAGTACAGGCGGCAGCCTTCACTGTATTTTACCTCGGTTTCCCATGTTAAAGCCGAAAATAATTTCGATGCTTAATTTCTCCATCTTCTTTCACTCGTTTCCACTCATAATTAGTGTATAAGCTTTGTTGGACCACAGCCACTTACAGTAAAGGCCGGATCAGATCAAGACAAATTAGGCAAGTAAAATCAACTATTCACATAGAAGGAAGCACAAGTTTGCTAGGTGCTGCCATCTCTACACCATGCGGCGAAATTTCGAAATAACCCACCAGGGTTCCAAATTCTGTCAACAGATGACGCCACTTGGCAAACTTGCCGCGTCGTTATTTGATTCGCCGTTTTGCGGAGCATTGTTGGAGGCAAAGATGATACGGCCTTTACTGTAGGTGGCTGTGGTTGGACATGGTGAACATGTGCAACAACTTTTATTAATTTCCGATTTTTCACATCGGAGATCTGGACTCGAGCAGGAATCGTGATTTTCATTTTTAGCTTGAACTTATTATTTGGACACGTTTGTACAATGGTCTGTACAGACTAAACCATTTGTCTTAGAAAGCTGATTCTTAGCTCATTTGAAAGAGATACTTCCGCCGATGTGCTTTTTATAGAAATAAAAATTTTAATTGGTCGTGCCAATTCGGAGTTCCGGGGTGAATTTGGTTTATACGGGGCCCTAACCGATCAGTTTTATTGTTTTACACTGATTTAAACATTGTTATTATGTAACAATGCCAAGCAGCAAACGCCAGCTGCAATAGTACATTTAACATTAATCAAATGGTAACACTTGTAGTACTTGTACTTGTATTTATTAAGCACTGGCCTACAGCCATGCGCTTACATAGTAATCTTAAGTCTATAACTTACACTAACACTGATGGTGAACCAACAATTCACCCTCACTTTGTGGAAACGTGAAGAGGAAGCATTATCCTTATTAGCCTTTAGCATTATCCTTATTAGCTTTGGCCTTGGTCTCCCGTGTTAAAGCCAAAATTACGATGCTTAATTTCTCCGCCACCTTTTAATATTTTCCACTCAAAATTAGTGGAAAAGCTTTGTTGAACTTGGTGAACACGTGTACCAACTTTTATTAATTTCCGATTTATCACTTCGGGGATCTGGACTTGAGCTGGAATCGTGAGTTTCATATTTGGCTTATGCAATGGCAGTGGCGATGGTGGTGGACTTTGGACACGTTTATACAATGGTCTCTACAGACTGAACCATTTGTCCTAGAAAGCTGGTTCTTAGCTCATTTGAAAGATCCATTTCCGGAGATGTGCCCTTTATAGAAATAGAAATTTCAATTGGTCGTCCCGTTCCGGAGTTACGGGGCCCTAAATGATCCGTTTTATCGTTTTACGTTGTTTTATACATTGTTATTAGGCAACAGTGCCAATCAGCAAACGCCATTCGCAAAGCGTAAACTTGAAGATTCCAACTTAATGTATTTGTCTCTAGCCTTGGCTGAAAGCCGCACGCCCCGTTTCAAAATTAAGGAACAATTAATTACCAACAACCCATCAACCTATTCAACACAAAGTCCACTATATCAACCATAGAACCATACGCGGCACAAAACCGCATGAAACCGTATGTCAATTAAAACAACAACAAAAAAAAACACTCATCTACCAACAACCAACTCCAATCACCACAAAGTTCACTGTAGATCACAGAGCCCCACGATGTACAACACCTACCAAATTCGCTGTACTTTGCAGCACTCCACCTGCAGAACAGAACCCAACTCGCTGGATATACCCCACGTCACTCTTCTCATACCCGCGCACAGGGCACGCAGCTCGGCACTCCACTGTGTATAATATGACGTCAAAGTAGTTACCATGCTTACAAAAGGGTTTTATTCTGTCTTCACGCTCGACAAACCGGGCACCAATTGTCATTGGCCTAGAGAAGGCAGGTGGATACCTGCGGTTCGGTTGATCGGAATGGCAGAAAGGACTGGGCCGGATACAACTCCCATGATCTCTATAACTATTGCAGAGCGTGGTACGATTTAATGCCTCTAGGCAAGTCATCTAAGGGGGTTAAAGTTGGTGACGTACAGGAAGGTAACTTTAACCCTCTCCGACCCGGATAGGTGTGAAAGGGAAGCAATACCACTCATTATAACTGAGGCTAAACGAGCATGGCCATCACAACTGTTGGCGTATGAAAGCGAAGGAATTACGAACAGTTTAAAGGTCCTTTGTCTTTATTCGTCACATAATCGTTACGGCTTTTCCACTTACGCTCCAAGTTCGTCTCATCCCATCTCTCTTGTCTACGTAATAATCAGTAAAAGTTCGTAATGCCATAATTATTTTTTCTCTTCTTATAAACACAACCGTCTCACCTGGGATCTACAGGATGCTGTTGACAGGTGAGGTGTAAAATAGAAGTGAAAACTAGGCTTCATTATCTCCGTTTTACTATGTCAGCCATTTTAGGTCTACAATGATGGCGGCCTTAATCATGGTGAAGAGAAAAAACGGTGTTTTCTCCTCAAGAGTTTCAAAGAGAAAAAGAAAAGTAACCATGGAATTGGGAGAGGAGACGCAACAAGGGTGAATTGTGTTACAGCAGTTGAAAGTACAGGTAACAAAGAAGAGGTGAGAATGTGGTTTATTTATGTATTTATTTATTTATTTATCTTATCTTAGCAGAGTCTAAATGGCCGCAAGCCGTACACTCTACACTACAACTAAAATTAAACTTAAAACTAACCTACCCTAACCATCCCTACCCTAATGTGGTTACGTCCCCCGGCTACAAAGCTGCACATTACTACACAACATATTACGGCGTACGTCACGTAAGTTTACAACAAGCGGGAACAATGAAATGCTCAACAACATTTGGGCTCTGGCCAGAAACTTTAAAGCTTTATTACAGGTACTAGGTGTAAGCCCGTCATGAAGACGGGCAACTTTAGGAGTACAACTGCCCCATAACATTGAAATGTGTAATTTAAATTATTCGATTCTTGAAGATGGGTAATTGCAGTAAGGTTGCTTCGCTCACTCAATGCATGTATCTTGGGATTCACTTAACCATCCTTCATTCATTTCCGTTACCCGGGAGCAGACGGTGTCTTTCACGTCCTGCGGCCTGGTTTGTTTTTTTCGCACTGAACCCGAATGCGCGTTTTTGGTGTGTTTGTAAGCCAAACAGATATTTTTTTTTCACTCAAGCCCGATTACGTGACTTCATGAAACCAAGAACAATGCATGTTTGTAAAGACACTGTTGTTTGCAGCATTAGTGTTACACCATTGCTTCTGCATTGTTTCCTCTGATAATTTCTTTTTCTTTTTCTGCCGGAAAAGATATTGTTGTTTTTATCATTGTTAAAAGCATATTTGGGCCAGCGCTGGCAAAAAAGTTGCAACTACCATTTTATGGGTTAAGAATCACTTGATTGCGTTAAAAATGCATAACGAGGATTTTTAGGTTTCATTTGGGCAATCATTTATGGTGTTGCATGTTTATTTATAAACAGCATCAAGGTTCATGCCTTAAGGTGTAATGTACTCGGGAGCGACTTTGTGTCCTGCTGCACACAAAGGTAAGCAGCCCGAGACGTTTTAAATGGAGGTAACGTAGTAAGGAAGTGGTTTGGGTGTGTATCACTTCCCACATAATACCCCTTCACCGTGTACCGTACAGCGAGCAAGGGGCAGAAATGCTGTGGAACAGACTGAACACTCCATCATGTACTATAGGCACTCCACCGTGTACAAGGCACCATGAGCCACCACAGGGCAGCACGCAACGGGCAACCCGCTGCGTACAGGCCGACACTTTGCTGTGCACTTCGCTGTGCAAGTTGATTCCCCGCACCGTGTACCAGTTGGTGCATCACCGCGAACAAATCGATAAGCCACTGCGCACAAGTTGACACTCCACTGCATACAGATCATACAAACAAACAAACAAATGCTAAAGGTCAAACAAAATGCATAAAGATGATGATTGGATTGCTTTATTGGTTCAAACAAATGCTAACAATGCCGGTGAGCCAACAATTCACCCGCACTTTCAGGAAACGTAAACGCTAGCTTGTCCTTTTTACGAACTGATTTATATAATGGTTTCACATCACTTTCCCCTGTTAAACCTAAAATATGTCCGTTGCCCATTTGTCTTGCCGTTCAAGTTGGTTTTCTGTACTCGTTGCAAATGCACTGAATTTTGCTCGCTTTCCTCGCTCATTCAGTGCGAGTCTTCAATTGGAACTTGGTTTGTATGCAGCTCTGTAACAGTAGCTTTGTCGGACGGAGAGAGCTGCGAACAAACCAACTTCCAAAAGAAGACTTGCACTGAACGAGCGAGCTAAGCGAGCAAAATTCAGTGTACTTGCAACGATTACAAAACCAACTTGGTATGTCAAAGTATCACAAATTAGAAAACAAAAAACGAACTCGTTTGATGTTTACGGTAAGGTTTAACTGATCCGAAGTCAAAACAGCAAAGGGACACAAATAAGCGTTCCTGTAAGGTTTCACATACCGCAGTGTTCCTGTACTGTTTAGTTCACGTGAAACCTTACTGTTGTATTCTTCAATTATACACGTAATTGAAATAAAAACCACATTGTGCTTTTGAATTCAGTTTCTGTTTCTCATTTACAATGGAGCTTTCTAATGTAAAAAAAAAAGAGTTTTAACCATTAGGAAACTTCAGGTTTAAAATTACGAAGCACTTTTACCTAATATTTTGATAGTTGAATTTTGGCTGGTGATGTTGCGCACTTGACATGATAAATAGATGGAGTTGATTGCTTACAATATTGGCACGTATACAAAATGCGGTAGAGTGTGTTGTTACTTAAATGCTTTAAAAATGTGTTTATTTGGTTTGTTTATCGTTTTAATAATAATAATAAAAAGCAATTTGTTGCCGGAACAACAGTTCTGGCAAGGGTTGCGGGGAATCACTGACTGCCAGCCTAAAGAGGGGCAGCACTTAAGATGCGTGTAAAAGAATTTTTAAAAATAAATAAAAAAAGGAATGTGGAGGCGGCAAGGTGAAAACTAATTCAAGATAAAAAAATAAAATAAAAAAGCTAAGCTGTAGGTAAAAAAAATTCAAAAAAATTAAAAAATTGCATGTCCAAAGGAAAGGTGGGACGACGATGCCTCATTAGTCCTGACAATGCCTCATTAAGTGAAAGTAAACTGGGCTGTATTAAATGTGAAGGTGTCTCAATGACTAAAACTTCTCATTTATTTTCACCTTCAAGACATCATATACAAAAAATGGATCTTTCTGTGTGTTTTTTGCTTGCCTCTCCCTTTTACAAGATCCATTCCTTTCAAATCTTTATGCAGATTACGAAAAGACGAATTATAAAATGGTTCAGCTGTAAATAACTTAAATACCTTACCAATTGAATAGTAAAATGACAAAATTCAAAATACCGTGAAATAAAGAAAACGTTCAAATAAAAACTGCATAAAAACAGTGAGTTGGTGTCTTACCTCATTTGCAATGTTGTCTGATGCTTGAGCTATAATGAAAATGCGAAATGCATCTGCACATATGTGGAATACCATTGCTATTTTATATATTATGAAGTAATTGGCAGTCAGGGTTTCATACGTGTAGAAACACAAATCTAATGCCAGCTGTCCTAGTTCCACAGTGATGATAAGTGAGAATGCGAGTTGAATTGATTCGACAAGTTGGTGAATGTTTTTGTGTTGCTGGTGGACTTTTTTGAGGCATTCGCTAAAAATTTTTAGTCCTGAAGTTAATCCTTCCTCCAATTCTTCGTTAAGGGAAATGAAGTGTTCAGCACACAGGTTAGTGGCAGTAACAAAAAGTCCAATGGTGAACACCTGAGACCCTTCGAGTGCAAATACGTAGAGCGTTGTTGTGATATTAGCAAACATGTCAGAGCCTTGGTGTATTGCCATTAGCCAGAGTATAGCCTCCGTGATGCAGACAATAAAATGAGGAATGGTGTGTTTCAACATAAACATTACTCTTTTATTTCTCGCTTTGAGCAGCAACCCTGTTATTTGGAAAAGTTTCATCATGTTGCGATAGTGCGCTTCCTCGAACAGGCTGAATACACTAACCAAGAATACAAACATCACGGGTAGTAAGCGTGCTGCATGTGAAACAAGCATGCTGGTTTCATTAGAGTACTTGTATGATAATATCAATTTAATTCTTGCCACTAATACACACATTATGACCAACTTTACCAGTGATGAGTAAATTAGGCTTAGAGTTCGGTAATAAATATTTGGTTTAAATTTACTCAATAAACGATAATGGAAATCCCAAGATATAAGACCAAATACTTTCCCAACTAACAGCACTGGATGGAACAATGCATAACTAACAAATTCATATTTCATAAACTTTACTGAAAGAATATCCACACCATTTGCTGGGTTGATTCGTCTAGCCATCACATACCCTTTGACGACTATCAGTAGAAATGCAGTGCTACTGTTGTACCAATGTTTGCAATTCAACCATTTTTTTATATTACACTGATGTTACGAAAATTCTGTTGCTCAACAATTAATAGGCCCAGTAATGTAGCTTTCAAACAACTGTTTTAATGATTCGTTGTCACTATATTATTTTGTTTAAAGGCACGGTATCAAATATTAAAACCTCATTTCAGAAGTCAAATGGTAGAAATCGATAACTGACGCAAAATGTCGATATAAACACAATAATTATGGGAAACATTTACAACCATCCGCTCAACTTAATATTGTTGCTAGCGTGGCTTTATAAACACGCAAATGTAATTTAATCCTAATACTACCGCCTTTCCTAATTAGTGTTATACAATAATATTTCAATGCTTAAAACAAAAATAATCAGCACCTTATATACCCTACTTCCGTTTTCTTTTGGAAAATGCACAATTCCCTTCAAAGAGACATACTACTACACATATTAGCAACAAGTTTGTTCTTGGCAGGATCTATGTAGCTCAGCATACGGAATTCTGTATCAGAAATTGGCTGTTTTCCCTACTGACCACTTAGAGCAATTACCTCGAGAAATCCAAGCTAGATGCAATTAGTATTGAAACAGATGCACTGAAAAAGAGGCACTCATCATAAGTGGGATACGTACAAGGTTGCACTTTGCTACGTGTTTGCCTAATATGTACGCTATCGTAGAAAATATTATCATCCACTTGTGAAGAGCAAACATTCGTAACAAGAGTTAACTGAATAAAATTGTTTACCCGACAATAAAGATTCAACTGAAACCACTAAGGTAACGAAGCTGACACACTAGGAAGATCATCACAAAAATGGGTTTATTATTACTCCTGACAGCACCCCTACAGGTTTTTTCTTCAATTGCTCCCAAGATGGCTATCACTACATCTAACTGTCAGTGTACTCCATTTCGAGTCTCTTTGATGTATACACTGGCTCCCTTTTAAAGCAATGAAATTTAAGAAAAAGACTGTAACCTAATAATGTGCAAGTCAACTGGTCATTCTTGTTGTAAGACTACATTACATCACACCATCATTGAATGATCATACTTTATCAAAGATGAATGAAGGCAGGGGCCTCGGTTTAACATTCACTACGTTTACATGGCCACAAGAAAGCGCATTTTATCGATGCGCTTTGAAATGCGCATCAAAAAACGGCAACCTGTTTACAAGACGAAAGATAGCGATTAGGGCCAATCCGCTAAGGAAGGCGATTCGACCAGTGTGTTCGGAAAACCCTTTCTTCCTGCCCTCCCTTTGGCGAAGAGTGAGCAAGTCCAACGCTGTTCAACCCCCTGCATGTAGTAAACTAGGTCAGCTTAGAACCAAGTAACCAAATGTAATCAAAACTTAGTGGTCTTCCTAGTCATGCACACTCATTTTCAGTTTATTTACCTAAAATTCGAATGGCACCAGCACAAATTACGTGGGTGCCGTAACTGTGTCCACTATCTTTACCATGCTTTCTCCAACGGCTCAATGCGATTGCGAGTGTTTACATGCACAACGACGATGCGATACGGATTCTGAAACCACCTCCGTGAAGCGCATTGGGGGAAAGCGCCACGAACAGAGAAAGCGCCACGAACGGGTGTTCGGGTCTTTACAAGACCCACGGAGGCGACAAGGACGCGATGTGCATCACTCTGAAGCGCTTCAAAGTGGTCGTGTAAACGTAGTGATTGATAAGTAACAATAAACTCTACAGAGTGAACCCTCGTACTGTTGCAAAATTTCGATCAAGTGACGGATGAGTCAAGGTATCTGTCAACCAATCAAAACACAGAGCTCTGTGCTTTTCTCTCTTTGGACATAAATTGTCGCTGCACACAAGAACTATGGAAAACTATCGAAAGATGAGAAATAGCATAGCTAGACAGTTTTGCATTCAGGCGAATCGATTGCTTTTACCTGGAGTAGGTTGGAATATAGAGGTCAGCAAGCAGACAAACGTTAGCAAGTGGACAGGGTTGGCAGGCATCTCCGTTCTTCAACAAAGCGTTGCTAGAGATACTGATGTAGAAAACAGAGTAATTGCCATTAGCTTCTTATACTAGATTGTGAAAGGTCGTTTACTACCACGAAATGGGTTATAGTACTTGAATGAAATCAGCAGTTCACCATAACCACCATAACATTTAACATTTTGATTGTAAATCAATAAAAAATAATTCCGTAGCTACATTGGCAAAAACATTAAAATTTTGTCATTAGTGAGCAAAGTACATCGTTAGTAGAAAGCCTCTTGATTTACTGTTTGACCATCAATTTGTCAAAAATAAACGGTATTAACCTGTATAAGGGATAGTTTAAGGAATTGTAAATCATCATTACATATTAAAGCAAAAAAAGACAGCCAGCTTTAGGGGACTCTGTTCAAACTCGATACACTTAGGGAAACATTTACAATCATTGGCGCGTCCACCCAAAGTAGCAAGAGTCTTTTGTCTTTAGTCCCACATTTGGATTATTTTGTCACAAATTTGTCTTCCTGTATATGCTCTAGTTCATTCAAAAAATTATCATTATTGACTTAATTTGGCGTTGATAAATGCGATCCCAAAACTTGGTCCTATAAGAGTAGAAAAAGGATATTAGTAATAAAACTTGAAAAATGATTCATCGGTGGCAGGCTTCGAGATACCTTCCTACAGAAGGCTAAGCTGCCAGAATTTTGAAAAGTTCGAGATACGAATTACGAATTAACTTTAATTTTCGTCCTACTTTGAACAGACTTACATAAAATCACCACCTTTGAACACTGAACGAATAATTGCAATTATTTTATTGTCTACACTTCTCATTGGATGCCACATCAGCATGCATGGTTCATAAATAAAAGTCCTGCATGCACAGGTTGTGACATCATCAGGTTCAGACATATTTCGTGTTCACTACTTCGTCAGTGAGTGTGGACAAGCCATTACAACGACTTAGGGGTTGAATCAATTCAGAATCCATTCGGAAAAGGTTACTCAGTGAAGCAGAGTTAATTTGGAAGATGGCTGCTCAATTAGTTTTGAATATGAAAGATGCAGAGAAGACTGTAAGAAGAATGATTTCAATGCAAGTTTCTGTTTCTGGATCTGAACTCGCATCTGGTGATCTCAACATCCGTGCCACAAATGTTAGCGATGTGTCTAACACATGGGGGGGGGGTTAAGGAATACCTTATTTGAAAAGTCTTCATTACGCGAGTAAAGTGCCACAATGATTGCATCAATGTAATGAGCACATCCAAAATGGCTACCATTCAAAGATTAGGATTTTCCTCTGCATCCTGTGTGTTACTCAGGCTAAAGACGTCGCAAAGGGACGTAGGTGGCAGCAAAATGCTTCGCTCAATTTGAGTGGGTTACACCCACAACGCCGTTTGCAATTTGCAGTCTGGGCCTCAGATCTCTCCCCCCCTCCCTCGGCTGCTCTCTTTTAATAAAAAATTGATCGATGTTGCTTCGCTACTGGCGAAACGAAACATAAAACTCGAACGGTGAACATTTTCCATGAGTTAAACATTGTGTTCATTAAACGTTAAAAGTATTGAAAGGAATTACATGCTCATTGACTTCACTTCCTAGAGACAACGCGGGGGGGGGGGGGGGTGGTCACTGAGGCCCACATTCCGGATTTCAAACTGCAGAAGACGTTGTGGGTGTAATCCAACCAAATTGAACGAAGCATTTTGCTGCCACCTACGTTCCTTTACAATGTCTTTAGCCTGAGTAACGCACAGGCATACAGAGGAAAACCGTCATGTTTGACCGGCTGCCGTTTTGGATGGGCTCGTCGTGTCGAAGCTCTCATTGCGGCATTTTACTCGCCTAACCCAGACCTTTCAAATAAGGTACTCCTTTGTCCCTCATTCCATTGGATATTTCTGAGTTGGGGCCCCTGGTGCCCTCCCAGGAGGGGTGGGAAGGGGGGGGGGAGACAGGCGAAATGCCGGTAGTGCCCAAAGTTAGATCCCTTATCCAAACTTACATAGCCAGGGTTTCACTGTCCTGATTCAACCCCTTCAAAAGTTGTATCTCCGTGCAAATTCAATATGCTATAAAAGGTATCCAAAGAAGATAGAGCCACCTCGGTCTACTATACACTATAGGGTCTAGGTATACAGGGTGGTCCATACAAAACTGACGAGCAACATATTTCTAAGTTCAAACTTTTTTGTTAACACCCTCCAGGACCGTAAACGGTCAGTTAATGTCTAATACCTAGATCCTATACGTATAGTAGCACGATGTGGCTCTATCTTCTTTGGATACCTATCGTATAGCATATTGAACGTGCACGGAGATAATGACGAAATTTCGTACACGATGGATGGAAGGGCAAGTTGGATTAAAGTGGAAGTCATTCCCGGTGCTTGCGAAATTTTGGATTAGAACAATTTTATTCGAGCTACTAGACAACGAAAGAGATACTATTGTTATAGAAATGAAACATAACACTTTAAAAACGAACTTGATTATCAATAATCTAAATTATGGAGTTTCGTTTTGGGAGACAAGAGTTTAGGCTCGGTAGTAGGATCTTCCTAAAACAAATTGTTAAGGTTTCCCGCCATGCTTTTCCGCCGTGTAAAGTTTTGATATCAAACGACAAGCTCTTTCGCCAAGTTAATCACACTGACTGCGACTTCAAACGTTAAATGAAATCCTTGAAAATTGTGCAGTAAGAAATTTTCAGATTTTTATTTAACCTTCGCACTACGTCCTGAGAAATATTTTCTTTGTACCTTGTCCTTGATTCTTTACTTGGTTAAGCAGGGCCAAGGTAAAAAAAAAATATTATTCGGTGGGACTAACTTGGGTACAGCGCTTGGCGTTTGATATTGAGAAGTTTCAGCACTTTTTGCAGAAAAGATAGTGTAACAGCCAGTATCGTGCACAAATATAACTACACTACGTTTCAGGAGGACAACCTCCCGTCTTCAGGTAAAAATAAACACTAAATCTTTTGGAAATGTTCTAGTGTTTATTTTTACCTGAAGACGGGAGGTTGTCCTCCCGAAACGTACTTATAGTTATATGTGTGCACGATACTGGCTGTTACTTTATCATATGGCGTTTGATAGCACCACTTCAAGGGGCCAAGAAGCTTGGCCGAAATCCTTAACAAGTTTTCGTTTTGGGGGAGATAAATATTTTACCCTATTGGTAAGTAAAAGTTGAAATGCACAAGACAGTTAAGTTGAGAAGAGACGTGTTAGGGTTTGTTGTATGTTTTTTTGTTGTTTTTTGTTCGTTTTTTCTTGTTCGTTTTTCTTTGCTCTTTTCAGAGATTATTTTAAACTCTTCATGTTGTTGGCGACGGTGCACAGAAGACTCCGAAAGATCGCCTCTCTATTGTTTTCATCGATAAGTGAACACATGTTCTATAACACAATACATTGCGAAATTAAATTATAATCTGGTGAGAGGCTACCATTGTCCTTCAGAGGCTATGGGAACTATTCTGGCCAATTCTGGACAATCTTTCGGCCCCTACGATGATCGGAGGTTTCCCGGATCGAATCCCCGGGTTGGCACCTCCCTTTACCAGATATTTCTTCTTCTCTAAAAGTCTGGTAATGTTCAAAATTGAGCCGGTTCAGCCATACAAGTATTAAGTTGCTTCGGCTGACTTAAGGCTCAAAGAAATTAATTTTTTTAGCAAAATTTTAGCAAATTTCAAAATCTCCAGTTCCACCCTGGTAAATAGTATCCAAAACCCCGTGCTTTGCACATATGGACGGCCGCAGTGGCGTGCACAGACCCCCGAGAGGGCAGGGGCAAGTTTTAATAATGTTATGGTGGACATTTTTTTTCTATTACTTGCACCTCTTACCGTCTATTACTTAGCGTTTTTTGCCCTTTTCAGGCCTTTTTAGGCTTTTATTGCCCCTTCGGGCCTTTTTTTTCCCATTTTCAAGCATTTATTATTCTTTTTAGGCCTTTTGGCCCTTTCTCAGGCACAGCCGTACTAGCAAATGTCGGCACAAAGAGGCAATTTTTTTTTGCCTGAGTTTTAACTTTTTTTCTCTCTGTTTAGTATCAGTTTCTCGCGTTGTACAGAACGTCGAAGAACATTGAGTTCATCTTCAGTGAAGGAATTGTGGAAAACAACACATCACTATTCGACAAGCTTGAGCGCAGATGAAAACAATGTTTACATTCCTCCTGCCACCCCATACGTCTCGAGCAGCTCTTCATACCCGTTGACCTATAGACGGGATTAAACAACTTGTCAAGATTTTCCCTGGACAAGGAATGATCCTAAATGCAGCGAGGTATGGCAAGGTCTTCCACACCCTGCCATTTTACTACATAAATAGAAATAGTCGCAATACGGAATCATCACTTGTCTGCTGACTAGCGCATCGATCACATCATCATGATTCTGCAAGTAAGTGACTGGGCATACGTTACACAGCGACTGATTTGTTTCAAAATTTGTTTCAACTCACGTTTCGGCTTCCAGTTTCCATTATCGCTCGCAAATCTTCACCGGTTTCCGTTTGTCTTTGTACTCTGTTCTCTAAAAAAAAAGAATGTTTCATAACCATAGTGTTTATGACTGGCTCGGTTTGGACTTTACTAAATATATAACAAACATAAGAAATCAAGTACCTTAAGGAAAGCACAGAGGAACAATTGAAAATTCTTTAATTCTCGCAGCTGATATTATTACCCCTCCTCACCCTAGACAAACACATTCAAAACACTGTGGACATAACCATGACGACAGTTTCTGTAAGTCCTAACTCGTCTTTGGACAGTGAAGACACTCTTATTCAATTAACCCTTATTTTTCGATTAACCCCTTTTTTCCCCTTCCATTTCACCCAAACAAACATGCTTTTGGCTTTCACAGTGCTTTATTTCTTTTTTTTTTTCTGAATTGTTTCTTATTTTTATCTGATTTGTATCTTTTACCATGCATTTTTTCCATGATTTTGTTTTCTTTGTGAGTTATTGTCTCTCTGTAAATGACTATTTGGTTGTACCATGCTTATACATTGGGCGTTTCAACTAAACAAATTAGAGTTAAAGTTAAAGTAATACAAATCTCTATTAGAAAGCTGAATTATGCCATCAAAAACAAAATAAGGAGAAAGAAAATGACCATACTGATATGATACTGCTTGATTTACTGCCATCTTGCATTTGCAGATTTAATGTTGAAAAGGATAGAATATGCTAAGATAGATGACAAAAGACCAATAAAAAATGTGTGACCACATATGGCCTCTTTGGCCTTCTTTGGAGGGGTAGATACCTTTAGTAGCCATTTGCCACCTACGGCCCTGTTATTAAACCATGCGCAATGGCTGTTTGCTGTGACGTCACCATGAGTTAGCCAATGACGAACGAGAACAACGGCTGTTTGACCGTCTGATTGGACTAGCTCAGTCACGTGATATGCACGTCACAGCAAACAGCCCCCCCCCCCCCTAAGATTACAATTGTTATATTTTTCGTAAACTAGCCTACTTATTTACTGTACGTATGTATATTTTTGTAGTTCTTGTTGCGCAGCCTGTATGGCGCTGCAACGCATTTTGTTAACAAAGTAAAGTAAAATGTGTTTTTGGTTTTGGTTTCTTCTAGTTCGTTCTATTGGCTGCCCTCGTGGCATTGGCTGTTGCTAATCCAATATATCACCATCATTCTCATGATTACCATCACCATGGACATGACGATTACCACCACGACCATCATGGACACCACACAGGCTACCACGGACATCATGGCTACCATGACGACCATCATGGACATGGCTACCACGACCATCACCACGTAAGTATCACATACGAAGTCATGGAATGATATTTACTAAGAGACAACAAAAATAACTGATAATATTTTCTCTAGGTTTGAATTTAAATACTGAATCACCAATACAGAGAGCCCAACCAATGGCCTTAAGATTTAAAAAAAAACTAACCGCCTATAGTGTTCATCCTTAACTATTAACGATTTTTGTAAATTTATTTATTGTCTACAGTTGTTTTGTAAATTTATTTATTGTCTAGGACAACAGGCATTTGTGCAGAAATTACAAAGAACGAAGCAGGAAAAAAATTTTATCGGACAAATGACAATCAAGCCAGAAAAGATTCCGAATAATATTAAGTTATATACTGAAACAGCATTGCATTTTACAGCTTTCATATGTATAATAAAGTAAGCTTAAATTGAAGAATCTCTTACTAATTTGCAGAAGGTTCTTTACTGACGAGTATGGATTTATTACAGGCCCACTTTTACAGCAAAATATATTTAAGTTAGTGAAAAAAAAAGTTGTTATTATTTACTATACACTTGGTGAACGAGAGATTTCCATTTCCACAGTCATTGATATTGAAATTGCTTGAAGTATCAGGCAATTCTACCAACCAAAAAAGTGGATAATAATTATGGTCTCCAACAGAGCGCTCGAGACAGTCGACGGTTAGGACGTCTTACGCAACGATCTCACACTACCATCTCACAGTTAAAAGCAAAACTGGTAAGGCAAATGTGTCGTTTCCATCGTAACGGTTACACCTGGATAAACTACCTATCGTTTATTAAAGTCATGCAACCGTATCCATCAGTAAGAATTCCTCATGAACAAACCATTTTTCCGGTCTCTTCCGAACTTTCATTAGTGTATGTTTCAGTCGGCTTAACAGTCGGCAGAAACAAAAGCAACATAACGTTGAAATTTTCGAACTCGAGCGGCTACTGTTTGAGTTGCGAGGTCATTACGTAATTCACCCCAAACCCCTGAAAAACAAACAGAACGAAATCAAGATGTAACTCGATATGTTACTAATTGCCATAGTCGTCAAAATAACACTATTCTAAGACGGTTTACTATTCTTTATGTAAGTGCATGGTTCGTATTAATTTTGATTTCACGTTTATCCCATCCAGTATATTCATTTATCTTTTTCAAACATTTTCCAGGTTTTCAAATATTTTCCAGGAAGTGATTTAGTCTTTAAGTTTGTTTCTTTAAATATGCTTTCGACTGGCGCCCCCCCCCCCCCCGCTCTTCATCCAACTCACACCAAACCCTTCCGAGAAACGGGAATCCATTAGCCCATTAGTCGGTTCCCGCATACCTGAGCGTAACACTGTGGTGGACCCCGGTTTCTCCTATTGTGTGGTCTGAATATCCCCATCTCTGCTCCCTCTTTGAACCCCTGCTGATTTGCGTTTCTCTGTTCTGATACCAAACCCAACAAACTCAACAACGGTTGTGCATGCAGTGATTGTTACTCAACCAACTTAGAAACTCTTCCAAGTCGGCTCTTAAGAGCTAGCTTTATTAATGCAATATGTCGATTGTTAAAGGCCACATCCGTTTGTTTGACATTGTCGGTCGCTCGCCCTCTTTCATTGTAGTGCCTAATAATGATGAATTTGCTTGCCCAACCTAAGCGTATTACATATATACAAAGTTCGTGCCGGCTGCTAGCATTGGCTGAATAGACCATACTGGTCTTAAACTCTGACGTCCCGTCACATCCAACATGTCTGCCACCAACTGATTGTTGTTGGGTAGCTGGTCCCCGAGTGTTGTGGATTGTTGTATTATTTTAGTTGGGGTATGTTGCTACGGGCCAGGACCCCTTTAATAAATACATTTTAAGTCGTAATTGTTTCTTTCAGAACATTGACTACAAATTCAAATATGAAATCAAGGACCCCAAGCACTATAACTACCAATCTCGTGAAGAATACAAGGATGGCAAGAACGTGTATGGCACCTATTCTCTCCAACAACCTGACGGAAAAACACGTATTGTCAAATACAAGGCTGATCATTATGGATTCCACGCTGATGTAGACTACAAGGGAGGATACAAACATGATGAATACAAGCATGACGAATACAAGCACGATGAATACAAGCCTAGCTACGGACATCATGCCAGCTATATGCGTTAACCTATTAATATTAAATTAAAAAGAAAAAAATCATAATATTTATTTGTGCCATCATTCTAAAAATGGTGTTACATATTTATCTGCGTTTACACTTTATGTAAATAATTGTATTGAAGTTAATAGATTCTTAATTTTTAGAGTTGTTCTCTGATGAAACAGTAGGCCCGCAAAATGTCATGCACTCGAAAGCAATTTAATTTTCGGCATAAAAAAACATGTCTTTATCACAATTAAAAAAAAAAACTAAAACAGGGAAACAGCACCGAGGTCAAGTGCCAGCCGCCATATTGGAATGTCAGATTCTGTAATAAACAATATACCGTTGCATCAATCATGCTTTACGTCTCTCAATGTTGTTAAGTTTTGTTAATGTATTGACATATTCATTTGTCATTTGTCATGCAATTATGCAATTATTCAATTACTTGTACAAGAGTAAAAGTATGGAGTAAAATGTTGTTCTTGTTGGTGTTCTGCCACCGTTTCAGAAAAAAACTACTGCGTCAAATTAAAATCTGAAACATGATCTAAGCTTGAAACTTCTTCGTCCTTCATCCCCGGGGAGACCATATTTTCAGTTGGTCCAGCCATTCCCTACCGTAGTCACGGGACCCTGAACGATCAGTTTTATTGTTTTACATTGTTTTAAACATGGTAATTAGGGAACAATGCCAATCAGTAAACGCCAGCCACAAGGCATAGATTGAACAATAAAGAAATGCTAACATTACTGTTGAACCAACAATTATTCACCAGCATCTACATCATTAAGGACGTACTAGAGGAGTCGCTCGCTTCGCTCGTTCATTCCGCGTCGTGTCGCTGCGTTCGAAGAGATTTCTTGCTGCAACACTTATGATCCTGACAGATCTTCCACATAGAAAACGATCAAGCAAATTATAAGAGTGTAGTATGCGATATCGATATCGGTAGTATGCGATATCGGTTATCGGAGAAGGCCAATATTATTTTTTTACGTCCAAGGAGTCAAGCAAAAAGATCAAGTAATTTAGCAGTAAAGCCGTGTTTCTGATGACAAACGATGATTTTCGTTCGCTTCGCTCACTCAATCGGCACAAACATTTTCTCAGAAACGTGACTGAATCAATGTAACCACCAAGAACCACACATCACTTGTAAATTGTGTTAGTATACACTTTATATGGATTTCTTGTTTTAATTATTTTAAGAATATTGTTCTTCACGTCCTGCTCAGTACAGATTTTTTCATGGGCGTCTTATCACTTCACTTTCTGATGATCCCATACTTGGAGAAACATCTGCAGAACGTCAGATGCTATCTCCTACGAAGGTGAGAGATGAATGATTGATAGAGCAAAGCAAGACACACATTGAAAAGGTTTAGTTTACGTAGAAATCTCTGGCTTTGCTCGCTCACTCAACACACTGCCATGCTTCAGAAACGCGAATGTTTCCGTGCTTCAGAATCCACGAAAATGACGCCCTTTTAAAACCAGATCTATGGGTCTGTTTTTCCATGCATCAAGTCAGTTGAAACACAACTAATTTTAAGATCTGTAAGTGGTGTGTTGCAAAATACGTTGTTCTTTTCGGCTAATTCGGTCGCGTCTCGCTGCGCTCCAGATCATCTCTTTTCGCTCAAGGTGGTTTGCATGAACAAACTATGACGTCATGAAGGAACCTCATGAGGGTTTAAAAAAAAAAACTTTGACGTTATTTTTTCAGGTTTTTTCGCATATTTGAGGGTGATAATATCAAGTTACAGCAATGAAAATAGGCCTATACTGTGCGCAATTTAATTATCTTTCGTTTGGTCCAACTTTGTAGGTGCTTTTGTTCCAGAGGAGTACAGGTACAAACACACACACACACGCACGCATATCGTACGTCGTTAATGATGTAGATGATGTACGTGTGTGTTTGTGTGTGTGTTTGTACCTCTACTCATCTGGAACCAAAGCACGTACCATAGATGAGAGTATAGGATCAAACGAAACATAATTAAATTGCGTTCAGTATAGGCCTATTTTCATCGCTGTAACTTGATGTTATGACCCTCAAAAACGCGAAAAACCCTTAAAAATAACGTCAAAGTTTTTTATAAACCCTCTTGTTGTTTGTTCATGACGTCATAGTTTGTTCATGAAAACCTCCTCAAGCGAAGAGAGATGATCTGGAAAAGGATGCACGGAAAAAAATAACCTAACAGAACGACGTATTTTGCAACACACTACATACACATCTTAAAATTGGTTGTGTATTAACTGACTTGATGCATGGAAAAAACAGACCCGTAGAGCTGGTTTTAAAACGGTGTCAAACTTTCGTGATTATGGGGCACGGAGACGCGTGGTTTGATCGAGTAAAGCGAGCGATTTCCATGTAAACTAAACCTTTTCAATGTGCAAACAAATAAATCTTATGTTTGGAATGATGTAGGTGAAATGTAGATATGCTGAGGAATGTGACGAAAGAACTGTAAGCAACATTTGCAATTAGTTTGCGTCGAAATAATCAGTACATCGAAATAATCAGTACAATATTCAGTACATAGAAATTGCATGAATCATGGATCGTCTTGAAGCTATTAATTACGCACTGAGATGATCTGGAGCAGGATTCAAGAAAAAAAATAACCTAAACGGACCACGTATTTTGCAACACATATAGATATTAAAATTGGTTTTGTATCAACTGGCTTGATGCATGGAAACCTGGTCTAAAAAGGGTGCCAAACATTCGTGTTTGTGAAGCACGGTGGTGCGTGGATTGAGCGAGCGATTTCCACGTCAAGTAAACTTTTTCAATATGTGTCTCGCTTTGCTCTCTCTCAATCTTTCATCTCTCACCTTCACAGGGGATTACTTCTGGAGGAGAAGACGTACAAATGTGCAAACAAACAAATCGTATGTTTTGAACGATAGAGATGAAATGCAGGCGCGCTTAGGAATGTGATGGACGAACTGTGAGCGGTAATTACAATTATTCTACGTCGAAATAATCAGCACATGATTTTGTGATGCTCTTGGAGTCAAAGAAATTACTGGGCGCATGGATCGACGAGCACGTAGCTATCGGATGGCCAGACTGTTGGAATGATTTATGGTCATCTGTTTATGCAGTGAAGCCTTACGAAAAATGCGTACTGCTCTCTGACCATTTGCTTGATCGTTTTAGACATGGTATGTCTGTCAGCAGCACAAGAGTTGCAGCGTGAAAGCTCCTCGAGCGTAGCGAGACGACGCGGAATGAGCGAGCGAAGCGTGCAACTCCCCTAGTTATCTTTATTACGAATTAGTTCATTAAAACTCGGCGTTTGGTGTCAATTTAAATAAAATTAAAGGTACATTCCTGCTTGTCCTATGACAGCCACGCGCAGGTCTCCACCGCGCATGTTACCGTCGCAGCGTTTCGCGAGACTCGGCGTAGAAATACAAGGCCAACTGAGATAGTAGGCTGCTGTCTCAGTTGGCCTTGAATCTAGTACACGAAACAGTATCAACGCAAAAATTGTGTCGTCACAAACCGGAAAGATATTCGTATTTTAACATCTCACTTTGTAATTTTTTAGACTATTACCTTATAATATTTCTTCGGCGAACGATTGGCATAAATAATTTTAATTGGCATAATTGGCATAAATAATTTTAATTTATATCGTATTAGTCTTTTACATTTTTGATGTTATGGTAATTATTAGCAAACGATTAAAAATTAGTACATGCACACACACTGATGAAACGTCATGGTTACTGCACGGTAAATATTAGCAGGATGCGATTAAATTAGTTCCAAATATTCAACAGAAAATCACCTATACACTACATTTTAAAACGGATTATCAGCTAGGGATTGACTAACGGGAAGTAAATAGACTTTAGGGCAGTACTTGATGTGGAGGATCGAGAAAAATGGCGTTCGGAGGACTGTATCTTTAATTCCAGATTTTCCAGTTTTTAATTGATATAAAAAAGGGGCACGGATTACAAACGAAAAAGACATTTGTGCCGTAAAAAAAGGTTATACTATATGATTGAAATTTCACTTGTTAAAATGAGCACGAATAGAAAATGATTATATTTAATTCGTGGCTGAGCGGTGAGAGAGCTCAGCCTGGTTGCTGGAGGTTTGCGGATCTGGTCGAACTCCTGGAAAGGGGACCTTGGCAAAGTCCCCGCCAGGACTGCCGGCCAGGGTAGCGTGAGAGGCTACCATGCTCCTTCAGCGGCTATGGGATGTATTCTGACTAATTCTGGACAATCTTTCGGCCCCGACGATGATCGGAGGTTTCCCGTGTCGAATCCCCGGGCTGGCACCTCCCTTTACCAGATTTCTTCTTCTCCCAAAATAATCTGGTAATGTTCAAAATTGAGCCGGTTCAGCCATACAAGCATTAATTGCTTCGGCTGACGTAAGGCTCATCAAAAATTAAAAAAAAAAAAAAAAAAATTAAAAAAAAAAAAAAAAGAAATAATCAAATATGCAACTCAGAAAGTTTCATCTGTTTAATAGCTGTTGTGCTTTAAGACTATTTTTTTATTCTTAAAGCACAACAACACTGAAAGGGACATAAATCCCTGTTGGCTTCCCTGCATGTCTCAGTTTAGTAGCGACATCAGTTCAAACGTATGTAAATGTTGCCAACACACTCATTTTTTTTCTTGCGTGCGAGGTGATTTTGCGACATTAACGCTAACCTGTGTAAATGTTGCAAACTCGATTCTCAACGGGTCGCATGACATACCAGAAGGATTTATGTCCTTTTAAAAGAGTTGCAATTTTCTTAATTCTACATTTGATTATTTAAATTAAAAATCGTCAATTATTTATTATTTATTCACGTTTTAACAAGTAAAGTGAAACTTCAGTCATATATCCAGTACAGCCAGTGTTGCACAGCGGACACACCAGCCAACCGAGCCACCAACCTGCATGACCAATGCGAAATGGCTGGCGCCATCTCACAGCGAAATGACGAACCCTGACTGCATACCTAAGGCATGCTGAGATCCACCCAACTCGAACACGCACTAGCTAAAGAAGGCCGAGACGGCACCAAAGGACATATAGTAAAGCGCGTGGTGCCATCTCTTAGTGTGAATGTGCAACCCAAACAACAAAGCACTGTCAGCATAATTATCAGCGCCACAAACATGATGAACACGTGAACCCCTACTTGCAGAATGAGAGCCCAATGGTCAGCGTCCTCGTCGTCTACAAACCAAGTGAATGTCGGATCGAATCCCGCGATCAAAGCATTAAAGGGTTAAAGGGTTAACTGATGGAGGATCAGGATCAGGATGAGAGGCAAACCAAAGGGTTTTGTAGCGGCAAGGCACTACTACGATTCCAACAATATCTTCACCAAAAAGATTAAGGAAAATCATGGCTTCAATGACCACAATATTAATATTCTTCTATCAAGCAATAAATTTCAAATTTAGAAAAATTCCTCTTCTAGAAAAAAATATTTTTACGCAAATTCGACTTAGAATCCCGTTACAAAAAAAAATAGCGTACGTTCTTGGATCCATGAAGACTGGGGACGGGTGAGACCCGAAAAAGAATTTAACGCAACTTCGACCCAAGAAAACAATAACAAAAAAAAAAACAAAAAAATAGC
>JAHWFP010086052.1:1864-14423 GCA_023313725.1 Lithobius niger | reverse complement strand
GATGTAATTGCCATAAGAATGGCCGCTGATAGGCAGCCTTGATGTCTGGTCTGTGGTGTGTGGGTTTGGTCAATTGCGTGATGAGTTTCAAGGTTTGTATTAATATATGGTTTGTATATTTTCTAGTTCATTCGAAAATTGCTCCCAGGAGATTGGAAAAAAATAGGTTCATGTGATGTATGTTGTGGGTAGGGTGGTCGGGCTCAATTTTCTAGCTGGTTTCTCGCTGGTTCCTTTTATCATACTAATTCTTGAGACTGACATTAGCCGCAGTTAATAGTGCGAAGATTATTCTAGATCCTGGAAAAAAATGTTATGAACCGATCATGCTTGTAACTTCTGGCTGCACCCTTATTCCCCTCCCTGCAACCACAGGTCGTGCCAAGTGATCACTCATGTGGATCAGGGAAGTTCAGACATCAAATGTAACACTTGGAATACACCTCACAGCACCACATAATCAGTACTTACTTGGGACCCCAAAAGATCTTCTGAGTCACACCGATCAGTGCAGTGGCCACAGCCATAACAAAGATGGCCATGCCAAAGAAAACATGAATCGGAAGGTAGAACTGGCGAATCCGAAGTTGAAGTCCCGGAAGAAGGAAAGTAATAAAGCCGCAAAATAACTAGAAAAAAATGAAGGGGGGAAAAGTCAAACAAATCAACGCAGTATTTGCACTTGGTAATCGTGAAGAAGGGACACCGTTGGAGGGAGCTTGGGGAAGGAGCTGAACAAGTGAGCTAGAAGAGGGAACAGAGAGAAAGCGAGCCAGAGAGGGCGCTGAGAGAGAGAACTGGAAGAGGGAGTATGAAGTGCGTGCTAGAACCACGTTTTCCAACTGGTGAGGCGGGCCTCCATTGGGAGGCACGGAGCAATTGCAGGGGAGGTGCGAGCGGCTGCCGGCGCTGTGCTATAAGGGCGCATTTACGCAATGAATCGCCTGTGCATTCTCGCAGCTAGAATTTGGTCGCGATGGAAAGGTGTCGTTGCTACGGTAACAACGCTACCTGGATTAAATTCTGACATCGTTTGAGTAAATGTTTACAATCTTATAATCAGTGACAATAGGTCAAAGAATTCCTCCTGACGAAACAATTTCCCAGTCACTTTGAATTCACGTTATTGACTGTTTTCGTTGCAAGACGGCAGAGCTAAAATCACCGCCATGTTGGAATTTCAGATGATTTCCAGCTTCTAGCTACGAGAATACAAAGGCGAGTAGTCGGGTAAACGCGCCCTAATGATCAGTGTCGATTTTTATTTAATTTTTAACTATGCGTCACAAAAGAAGTTAAATTGTATGAGGAAGGTGAAATTTTTATTTTTAAATATCAACACTTTTTTTTGCGCAATTTACAGCGATTTTAGCCAAAATTCTAGACGTTTTTGTTCTCATGTGGCAACACTGCCTCATCGTAGTGAAAAAAAAATTGCACAGCTATTTTTTTTGGGGGGGGGGCGCCATTGCCTGCTAATTCTAATGGGGAGGAATACTATAATCACTGTGCTAGAAGAGGTTCGTTGAACAGGGAGCTAGAAACGGGCACTGGAAGAGAGAGTTGGAAGAAGTGAATGGAAGGGAAGCTAGTAGCAGGCGTTGGCAAGGGGGCTTAGAAGAAGGGAGCAGAACAGGGAATTATTTTAGGGTGCAAGGAGAACAGGAAGTTGCGAGAAGAGGGAATTGGAAGCCCAAGAAGGAGAGGGAGCTAGAAGAAAAAGCTAAGACAGGGAATGAAGACAGGAACTGAGAATGAAAGCTAGAAGAGGTCTGAGCAGAATAGCTAGGACAGAAGCTACAAGAAAATACAAGGAGGTGGTGCTGGAAAAGGAGGTTAGAAGGGTGAGTTAGGAGTGGTGACTGGAGAGGGAGCCAAATGATGGAGCTAGGTCAGGTAGCTAGGACAGTGTGGATGAGAAGATGAGTTAGAAAGAGGGAGCAACGTGATGGAACTAAACGAGAATACTAGAAGAGATTGCCACAGGATTAGAAGTAGTAAAAAAAGAGGATTAGAAAAGAAGGTAAATTAAGAAGCTATAGAAGAGATAGCTAGGAGGGGTGTTGAGAAGAGGGAGTTACAAGAGGGAGGTTAGGAGGAGCTGGGAGCAGAAACTAGGAGCGGGAGTATGTGTTCAATCCCGTACTTTATTACCTCTACATCCAGGATAACAAAAATATTACGGGATCGTAAAGAATAACTTCATTTTCTAGTTTCCAGTGGACTAGCATTCTTATATGCTCTATACTTAATGGTAACATCTAACCCTAAAAAACGAATGCTAAGTATAAAATGTGTTCAACCTTAGTGCGATTAGAATTGACTCAAATGTGACTCTCACTACAGTAAAACTCTTAGAATTGAAACAAATTAAATTAAACCCTTTCGTGGACCTATAGTTCTTCGGTGTATGTCAGATTTAAATGGTAAGGCTCACTTCTTTGTCACCTGCCGCCTAATATGTTTTGTACCATGAAATGCTCCATTTTATACTGGTCGCAGTTGACTGATTTAAACCAACTTCAAACTTGTTCAAGGTATAAGATTTGGAAAGTGACGTATCGGATTTCATTCCCGTCCAAGATTTGGTTTGGATGCAGGCTTGATGGCTGAATTCCACAGAGATCGCAGCCAACTTTATTTCAGGGTTCACACGCCTGTTTGAAAATTAATATCGCTGACTATCCCTAACTTATTTCTTCAAATATACCTGACTAAAATAGTTGCACTTTTTTTTTTCAACTACACACAGTCAACTGCAGTTACTATACGGGTTTGGCATCACAACCACACCTGGACGGCAGCTACACATTTTTTCAATTTTTTTTTATTTAAAAAATAGGACAAGACGATATCAGCAAAGCGAGTAGAACTTACGAGACCATACGGTTCACTCTAATAACGACACTGTAAAAATAAAAAAGAAGTCAATAAAAAAAAAACTGTTCTAAAAAAACAGTTCATTGAAACTATTCCTGACTATCACTGACTTTACACCAATTTTCCATTTTTCCATGACTTTCCCTGACCGTATTTAATATCCCTGACTATCCCCGATTAAGGCCAATGCGCTACTGAAGGCACTTTATGCTCAGAAAACCATTCCTACCTGCCCTCCCTTTGGCGAATAGTGAGTAGGCCCCGTGCTGCTCTAGCCCCTGCATGTAGTAAGCTAGGCCAGCTTAAACCCAAATAACCTAACGTACGCAAGTCTTAATGGTCTTTCTATTCATGTACGCTTATTTTCAGTTTATTTACCTAAAATTCGAGTTGCACCAGCACACAATACGTGGCCGTCGTAACTGTGTCCGCCATCTTTACCAGGCGTTCTTCAACGTCTCAATGCGGTTGCGAGTGTTTACATGAATAAAGTCTATACGCTTCAGATGTCCGATCCTGGTCTGTAAAGTACTTCGGTTTCTGTAGCACCAGATGGAGAAAGCGCCACGAACTGATTTTTACAAGACCCACGGAGGCAAAACAGGCGCGATGCGCATCCCTCTGAAGCGCTTCGAAGTGGTCACGGAAACGTAGTCAGTCACTACGTTTACATGGCCTCAAGAAAGCGCATTCTAGCGATGCGCTTTGAAATGCGCATCAAAAAACGGCACCTGTTTACAAGACGAAAGTTAGCGATTAGGGCCAATCCACTAAGGAAGGCGATTCGACCAGTGCGATCGGAAAACCCTTTCTTCCTGCCCTCCCTTTGGCAAAGAATGAGCAAGTCCCACGCTGCTCTACCCCCTGCATGTTGTAAGCTAGGTCAGCTTAGACCCAAATAACCAAATGTAATTAAAACTTAGTGGTCTTCCTAGTCATATACACTCATTTTCAGTTTATTTACCTACAATTCGAATGGCACCAGCACAAATTGCGTGGGTGCCGTAACTGTGTCCGCCATCTTTACCATGCTTTCTCCAACGGCTCAATGCGATTGCGAGTGTTTACACGCACAAAGACGAAGCGATACAGATGCTCAAACCACCTCCGTGAAGCGCATTGGGGGAAAGCGCCACGAACAGAGAAAGCGACACGAACGGGTGTTTACAAGACCCACGGAGGCGACACGGACGCGATGCGCATCGCTCTGAAGCGCTTCGAAGTGGCCATGTAAACGTAGTGATTGAGTGTCTGTCAAGTTCATTCAGTCCGCTCCTCATACCAATTTCTCGATGGCGTCACCATGACAGGCCAAAACTTGACGTTACTGGTAAACGACAACGTCAAAATAATGTTTCCTATAGTAGTTCACCTGAAGGGTTCAGAACACTGCGATATTTTTCAGGTCCGTGATACGTACAGGTTTTCCTGGCTTCCCCAAACCCCTACTCGCTTGTCAGTGGTTGCGTTCATCGAACGAGACGATCATACAAAAAAAAAAAAAAAAAACAGGAATTATCCCTTCCACTTGGCTTTGGAAACCAATCTGAAACAGGGTCGGGTGGTGTGCAGGCTTTCTGCACATGTCAGGTTATGAACTCGCCGGACAACCTGCATTTTCTTGATTTTGTGTGACATGTCAATCACAACTAATTATCCCCAGCTGGACCGTCCGTCCTTTGTCAAATTTCTTATCGCTTTTAGCAAAACGAATGCCATAGTCAAAGCATATTTACTCACCGACTCGTCTTTGCATTAGCCCACCTCGAAGCTATAAATCAATTTAAATTCCAACATGGCGGCAGTTTTAGCTGTAGAGGGCATATAACTTTTTTTACACGGACCCACCGGCTTCCAAGTAAATGGCTATGTTCAATTTTTCGTATTTTTTCAAATTACGTGCCTCGCTCGTGCTATCGCACTCGCTGCGGCTAATTATATAACATCAGAATACCCTCGCGCAAAAACGTGTCGAAGCAACCGAAACCTGGCCTGCCAAAAAAGTGATCCAAATGACGCCTGAGAACCGAAAGACGCCTTAGATCCGGGGTCCGTGTAAATAAAAAGTTATATTTGCTGCCGGCTCGCAATGAAACGAATCAATAATTGAGTTTAGAAGCGACAGGGAAAATTGTTTCGTCAGGAGGAATTCTTTATCTTATTGTCACGGATTATAAGACTGCAGGTATTAACTCAAACGATGTCGGATTTAGCTAATCCACGTTGTGTCGTTACCATGGCAGCGATACATTTGCTATCGCGGTTAAATTCTACCTGCGAGTCGTTGCGTAAGCGTGCCCTCACGCCTTTACGCAGTTCTTTACCACGTATGATTAACTTTTAGTAGCCTAACCTTGGCTCAGGGCCGTCGGTGAATGCAATTAAACGTAACTGTATTAAATATCTCGAAAGCCACATGTGCTAGAAGGTAAAAATTAACGAGGGCTGCTGATAGGTACTCGATCGTTTTCCGCATTTCACAAGCTGGGGAAGTATACCGCAATTAGTGACTTTAAAGCAGAAAAGAACTCATTGTCGCATACCTGACAAGCAAATAAAGACACAGTTCCCAGTCCCATCCAACTGTGCAGACTGTGTGCGTGGATTCCATTCTTCACGGAATCGTACTGTGCCTTTAATCCAGCTACGACGCACCCAAAAGCAGTCGCTTGTATCAAAAAATGAAGCACCTTAAGTCCTGGCTTCTTGCCATATCGAAAGATTCGAAACACCAACATACCTGGAAAATAAAAAATAAAAAACAGCACATTTTAGAGACTCAGAGGCTTTGTAACCATTCATGAAAATTACTTTCAAACTGATTATAAGAATGCGATAGACGGTAAAGCAGAATTTTTACGTCAATCCACCGACAGATTTAATGTCCCTCAGGTAATTAACGATTGTAAACGGTGCAGGTCATATGTAATCCCAATTCTACTTAATAAGTTACTCATTGACCTGCTAAAACATGATAGTCAGAATAAAATTAGGAAGGAATAAAAAGATATTTTTTAAACAATTAAAAGCATGTGAAATTAAGGAAGGACTTTGGTTAAATTATTGTTAAATTATAATGCTTTTATGTGTTTGTTTAATTATTATTATTAGTATTTTTAGTTCTGTTTTGATGTTTTGCAGTTACCATATTTTATCATACTCGTATGGTTTCTGTTTTTTCTTGAAGCTATTTTTTATTTTTTTTATTTTATATTGACTTTTAACGTATACTGTAATAAGGTATTTGTTTTTATTTTTGTACGTTGTAATTGATGTTTTTATTGGTTGTAATTGTATAAATTATTGAGGGTTGGCTGTAAATTTGGTATGTCTCGGCTTTGCACAAGCTTCTAAATGAACTTTTAAAAAATTAGCCGTTAATTGATAATAAAAGGATTATTGTTATTATTTTAATATTAGCATCCGAAATATTAGGTAAAACTCGGTCTAGTAAACAGCGTTTTCAATGCAGGGCGCTATTCTTATTTTGAGTGTGGCTGAATTGCCCGTTTCCCCGATTTAATAATACCAGATCGATAAGCCCGCAACAACGATCGTGCATGCAGTGATTGTTACTCATCAAACTTTGAAAGTTTGAAACTATATTTAACTCTGCTCTGCCCCGAGCATTATTCAAGCAATATTTCGTTTGTTACTGATTGCTACAGAGCACATCCGTTCACATTATCGGCCGCTCGCCCTTTTTCTTTTACTTTTTTTACTTTTACTTACTTACAAGAGCCTACGGACCATTACATCAAACACTCTGTCTAAAACACTTAAGTCTAAACAATAACGACCCTAATCTAAATGACCTAGACAAACCTCCCGGTTCTTTTACAAAACCCTACCACTTGCCACAAGGAAGCTGTACCACCAATGTTGTATGGGGAGACCCCAAGAATATCACCTATGTCCGCGTTTCAGTCACTAAGTACCCCGCACTGGTGCCTTGCCCAGAGGTTACGTACCGGGAGAAACTGCTCTACTGTTTCCGCCTCTGTACCATACCTGCAGTGTGGCGCTCCAGCCCAGTCTGAACTCGTGCACCCTCAACAAAACGTGCCCCGTTTGAAGCCTAGACAGCATAGCTGTGTCCTTCCTAGAGAAGTCGTCTAGATTACATGGCCGTGCGACCACCGGATGGATGGCGTGAAGAACCCTCCCGATCTTACTGCATTTCCATTCTTCCTGCTAGTCCCTAGCGATATCCACCAGCAGGAAGTCCCTTGGGGTTACTGGGAATGTCACAGTGTTCCGCCTATCCTCAAAACCCCACCTGGTTAATCCGTCCGAGTAGTGGAACCCAATGAACTAACCTCACCCCACGCTGGAACGCACTCACTAACTTCAAACCAATTTCGACAACTAAGGGGTGGCTCACATCCGACTGTTTGAACGCCGATTGGATCCCTGCCGCGGAGTCCGAAAGCACTCGGACCTGCCTCACCTATAGATCCAGCCCCACATCCACAGCAATCAAGAGAGCCACCAGCTCCCCAATAAATGCCGACAGGAGGAGCGGAAGAAAATAGCTGTACTCCAAGCAGAGTCTCGGAACACACATTCCCGCTCCCCCTTCCCAAACCCCAGCATGAAACGATGCATCACAGTTCATTTCCACCCAGTCGGGGTCTGCCACTAACCCGTCCTGACAACCCAGAAGAGGCAGCACTTCCCCACACCAGAACCATGGGTGGCCACCACTCAATAGCCTCGGGGCAGGGAAGGCACCCAGACTCTGCTGCTGCAGCAGAGTAACACCCAGACCCAAGGACCCGAGCTGTTTAAGAGCCCACGTGCCCAAGGTGGAGTAGCGAATCAGCCGCCTAGCCATTGGATCAGTAAATCCCCTTGCTATAGCTCTAAGACAAAGGGCAGTCGGATTTCCCCTGGCTCTGATCCAAAGCGGATTCTCACCCGCTTCAAGTATGCAGAGCTGGAACTGAGGTCGAGGGCAAGCAACCCGTCGCCGTACGCAGAGAACCGTTCACGGCCACTTGAACTGTTTGCAGTGCTCCCTTTGAGCTTAGCAGAAAAGGAAGGTGGAAGTCCGCACAGGACCGGATATGGAACCTATACAAAGTCATTATAACAGACCTCTTAGCCTCGGTTCAACTCGAGGCCAGTGGCATAAGGACTCCATGACGGCTGACAATACTCACCCTCACACAACGTGCGTTCTCAGACCAGGACAATTGACGATCCCCTAGAAGCAGCCTTCACCACCGCATTCCCAACGCGAATGGAGGCGTCCACCCTTGGTCCGCATGAAAAGATCATCAGTTCAGTCTTTGGAGCCGATAGAGACAGACCCCTTTGCGCGAGGAGGCCAATCCCCTATCAATGATCGCTTCTAACAACGCCAACATCAGATCCACGTTCCTACCCACAACCCATACAGCAACGTCGTCGGCATACGCTACGATGCTACCTAGTAGGCCAAGCTCCTGAAGGACCGAATTGATAGCAACCGTGAAGAGAGTGGGGCTCAAACAACTCCCCTGCGGCAGCCCCCTGTTAGTTGACCGAACTCTCGACCAAACACCTCCCACCTTAGTGGAAGACTGGCGGCTGCCTAGCAGAGAGAATGGCCTCCCCATTGACTGTAGTACCGGCTTAACCCAGTCAGTATCCACCATATTGTAAGCTGCTTTGATATCCAAGAAGGCATCAGCGACTAGCTTGAAGTCCGCCCATGCCTCTCGGATTCCCGATTCCAGATAAAACATTGCGTCTTGAGCACCTTGCTGTTTTCTGAAACCAAACTGAGCATTATAAAACCCGACAGATCCCTCCAGAACCTTGTTCAATCTGCCAACTTTTCTGTACAAAGGCGTGTTAATTTATTTCCGGTGTATAAAGGCGTATTTATTTACTTCCAGTGGAAATATTGATAGTGCGTGGAGTCCGGGTCAGGGAATGCGCGGTTTGAGTGAGCGAAGCGAACGAATATCAGCGCTTGTTAGCCACAGTGCTCAAAAATACATACACGGTATTTACACGGCATACACGCCTTCCACAACAAACACATGACAACGCAAACTGTCTCAGTGTTGGAAACGGTGAATCGAACACCGCCCGTGCACCACACTTAACCGTGATAAAGATTCTGTCGTTCGGGACAATTAAAATAAAAAGGATTAGTGAAATTCGGTTAAAAAGGGGGAAAAAAGATAAAGCCTGCGGGCTAAAGGTTACGACTTTCCGGTTCCGGGAAGGTGCTCACTGAGTGGCGAAGCGAACGAAAATCAGCGTTTGTTAGCCAAAAATACATAGACGGGATACACGTCTCCAACAACATTCACTTAAGGGAGCAAGCCATCCCAATGTTGCAAATAGTGCATCAAATACCACGAACCCACACACGAACCCATGGTACAAAGGCGTATTTATTTATTTACGGTGGAAATATTCATATGAAAGTACAAGGAGTCTCGGTAAGGGGAAGCGCTGATTAAGTGAGCCAAGCGAACGAAAATCACCGTTTGTTAGCCCGTTTGTGCAAACTGAAAACTTTTAATGGATACAACAATGCTTCACGTATATGCTACTTAATATTAAGCCGCTGGCTAAAGGTTCTGTCGTTGTAGATGATTAAAATTAAACGATTAGTGAAACGCCGTTAAATAAGGAACGAAAATAACAAAGCCGGCGTGATAAATATTAAGACTTTGCTGTACAAAAGGCCTATATTTATTTACTTCCGGTGGAACTATTCATATATACGTGCATGGAGTACGGGTCAGGGGAAACGCGGATTGAGAGAGCAAGCCGTCCCATTGTTCCAGATGGTGGGTCAAACAACACCCGTCAGCTAGTCTTACATTACAAACCAAAGACTCATAGCAGTAACGATCATGACAACGACGACCCCCGAAAGTGGAACCCCTCCAATGAAAATGGTGGTTGTACCCTAAAGTATAGGGGCGCGTACGGCTGCGGGCCACGGCTTCTTAATAAATAAGTTCGAAACTGGTACGTTGATGCATTGAAACTAAGTTGAAATTGGCACATTGTTGCCTTGACTAACAATTTGCTCTGCGCGGTCATCAGAGAGGCATGTCCTTAATGACATCATGCACGAAGGACAATTATTTTTTACACGGTACGGATTGCTCAAGCCAAAGCTATAAACAGAGAGTGGGGAGGAAGGCCTGAACGACAAATGCCCGTATGTGGGGCAGTGCGTCTGTTAGCTCTACTCTTGGCATTCTAATGCTACCAAATGAAGAGATTGGGAGGGTGGGCGGCATTGCCATTACCATTAAGCATGTTACCCATTAACTGAACATAAAAGGTAATTTTTGGTTGCTGTTTGGGATGGGGACCAAATCAGTTTTGGGGAGATGATGGGTCGAAAGGGGGGAAAGGGGAGGGAGAAGATGGGAGGAAAAGGGAAACAAAATTGCCTGTCGCAATCAACGTTCAGGCAACAGTGTTAAATGACATCATGCACGAAGGACAGTAATTATTCACAAGATATGGATTGCTCAAGTCAAAGCGATAAACTGGGAGTGGGGAGGGGGGTGGCAATAACGGGGAATCCCCATGTGTGGGGCGGTGCTTTTGTTAGCTCTGCTCTTTAGAAAATACAGACATTGGGGCCGCGTGTCGATTACCGTTAAGCGTATGATTGTGCTTTGACAAAGGTTCCTTTTTTCGGTTGTTTGGGAAGGAGACGGAAGCAATTTTATTTGCACAAATCCCGCAAAAGGGGGAAGGCCAGTATTTAATTCAACTACCCATCCAAATTCAACTACGTGTAGGAAAGGGGGACGTAGTTAAGAGGAGGGACGGGTAGGTGTATAGGGGGGAATGGAGAAGGGAGGGAGAGGATGAGAGAAAAGGGGGTGGGGAGATGGGAGGGAAAGCATTGGAGGAAAGGGAGAGTATGACAGGAAAAAAATTTCCGTCGCACTGTACGTTCAGGCAACACTGAGCGAAAACAGGGAAACAGCCACGGGCGAAACAAAACCCCGGGCGAAGCCAGGTACGACTGCTAATTATATATATTGAAGATAAAAGGAAACACCTTGAGGTTTACTAATTTTAGGCTGTCATGATCTGATTTGTGTATTTCAGTGTGTTTGACGAAGCTGGTGTGGATTTTATGCACATGATGACGAGGTGTAGTTAAACACGAAATTAAACATGACGGCGAGCCAATCGGCTCAGAAGGATTAAATAAACACAGATGCAAACCTATTTACGTTGCCTTTTGGACTTATATGTCAGACTACCTAAGCGAGGAATCGAACTCATGGCCTTTGAAACCACACGTCGAGGTCTGACCGCTGTACACGTGTCAGTATGGTTCAGCAGTCAAAACTTTACCTTTGGTTTCTAAGGTCGTGGGTTCGATTCCTCGCTCAGGTAGCCTGACATATTAGTCCAAAAGGCAACGGTAAATAGGTTTGCATCTGTATTTATTTAACCCTTCTGAGCCGGTTGGCTCCCGGTCATGTTTAATTTCGTGGATAACTTCACCTCGTTAGGTCCACAAAATCCACACCAGCTTCGTCAAACACACAGAAATAAACAAATCATGACAGCCTCAACGTTGGTTGACAACATTAAAATTAAATATATATTACAAACAAAAACGTCAAGTGTGCGGGAAAAAAAGGGGTTATATGATTGAAGTTTCATTTTACTTGTTAAAATGTACACGGCTAAAATTGGTGATTTCTAATTGAAATAATCATTCTTCAGAAAATTGGATCTGTTTAAGTGCTGTTGTGCTTTACGTAACGTGTATGATTGGTAAAGCACAACAGCACTTAAACAGATGCAATTTTCTGAATTGTACATTTGATTATTTCAATTAGAAATCACCAATTTTTATCCGTGTACATTTTAACAAATAAAATGAAACTTCAATCATATAACCCTTTTTTTTACAGCACACTTGACGTTTTTGTTTGTAATCCGTGTACCTTTTTTCCGGCTATGGTGTCGCGCTATAAAGGTTTATGCATGCAGTCGATTGTTGCATGCACGAAGAATGGTTCTGGAGTTTGCTGAGTGACATTGTTCGCTAAA
Organism: Lithobius niger; assembly: GCA_023313725.1. Lineage (NCBI taxonomy): Eukaryota > Metazoa > Arthropoda > Chilopoda > Lithobiomorpha > Lithobiidae > Lithobius > Lithobius niger. Next base: position 2,498 of record JAHWFP010086052.1, on the reverse strand, counting down.
TACGATGGTTAAAACAATGTAAAACAATCAAAATGATCGTTTAGGGTCCCGTAACTCCGGAATTGATCGACCAATTGAAAAAGTGGTCCCTGTAAGGTTGAAGCCCAGGAATTTCTGGCCCAGATCATGTCTCAGATTTTAGGTAGGTGCAGTAGTTTTTTTCTGAAACCGTGTCAGCCAAGAAGAACAAGAACAAGAACCAGAGCAACAACAACAAGAAGTGAACAGTTTTCAAATTTACAAGTGGATTCCTACGTTTACTCTTTCACGGAATTGTATAAAAGATGGTGTATGTTGGTGGTTGCTATCTACTATCTGGCCAAGTTTGGTCGAAATATATTGAATAGAAACGGAGAAATTAATAGTTTTAGTTTTGCTGGAGAGAGGACTTCAATTATATATATATACATATCGCCGTGTATGATACAGAATTAAAAATATATACAGGGTGGGGCAGAAAGGAAGGGCAATTGAAAGTGCTTGCAATTGCCGTAATTCCTAAACTAACTTACCGAATTTCATTCCGTTTTTTTGCAATGGCCACGCCTTGCTAATGTCTACAAGTTTCTAATTTATACTGGGGTTCTACGAAGCATGGTTAAAAAGTTAGCATCACGATAACCTTGAAAATATG
>JAHWFP010086043.1:0-13246 GCA_023313725.1 Lithobius niger | reverse complement strand
TTTAATAAAATGGCTTATGTTCATTTAATCGGTGTTAAGACGGCATGATTGACTGGTGGCAGACACTTACAAGCTTCCCATTGGTTACTTGCCAGTAGAATATTACAAAGATATATTCTCGATAAATATCTATCACCATAGAAACATTACCACTGAAGAAAATGATTTAATTCCTAACAGTATATGATTTAGTTAGATACTCAACATGAGTTTAATACTTTTTCACTAAAAGCATATGCGAAAGCTAGAGAATGGCCCACTCAAATACATCCAACTGGCCATGTAAAACTATGAGCGCTGATTCTGTATCGCTAAATGATAATAGCTACAGGTTATATCATCTTAGATGATAAACGAAAGATCTCCTCCCTTGGTTAAAATGATTCGGCATGGGGCATAGTATTTAAATTCCTCTATTGACACTAGTTCTTCTGTCGTGTTGTGGAGAAGCACGATTAATATCTGCTACTAAAAATTGGCTTACCTCCCAATGGAACACCCGAAAAATCTTCAAAAATATTTGTGGTAGACTTTTCATCTTCGAACTTGTTTTGTTCATGCAGAAGTGCTCTCTTGTCGGAACCAAATCAGAACAGAATTGCGAACATTGTCCATTCCAAAACAGACAGACAGATATATACACAAAATCCAATTTCAGATGAGTATTCGACCAAGCTCACTTCACTAGTGTTGTTAATAACATGATGCTAAATTGTGGCTAAGAATCTAGGCGTGCAACAATCAACAAAGACTGACACATGACTTTGGTAATACTAATAAGGGACTACCAACTGATTCTTTCCTATAAATGTGATTATACTGAAAAATTAATTCCTTCAGATTGCCGCTACTAGGCTTTGGTCATCTTTTAGATAGCTTCCCTGCCAAACCACGTCTATGCCCTGCACCCAGTGCATGTGAAAGAGTAAATCCAAGCTGCCGGAAGTATAGAGAAATCCAATACTGCTTCACCTGTCCACCTACCACTGTTAACACTACCATTCCTTTACATTGTATGTTTTATCGTACCAAATAATAGCTTATCTAAAAACCGAACACAGTACACAAGATAGATACAATGATGGTTTTTAATACGATCTTTTCAGTGAAATTTGTGTCCACTTTTGGTTCTTTAAAACGAAATTATAACGTTAAACGCTTGTTGAATCATGCCAAGATATTAAATAAGGAATACTGTGTACAGGTAAGGAGTTCATAAATATCTTTCGTGATTTGGCTTATTCATGACTTCATCAAAATGACTGTTCATCAAATCGGTGGATTGTGAACGTTTGACAAATGATAGCTTAAACTCTGCATAATTTACATCTAGCTGCTTCGAACTCGGACAAAAATGTTCATGCCTGAATTTCTTGAGTAGTAGGATAGTAGAGGATTCGACCAGGGACAGGGACTCCAAGATGGCTGTCCCATGTAAGCGGAAGTGCTACCATCTTGGTTGAAGACCATCATTTTGGAAGGTCTTAAAGTCACATCCGGCCTACCATTTTGAATGACGTCACTTCCGTTCAGCCATATTGAAGTCCGCCATTTTGGGGTTTCAGTTTCAACTCCCGAAATTATTTTTAAAATGCCTATAACTCGGTAATCGTTGGTCCTAGAACAAAACGGATCAAAATTTCGCACCCTATCAACATCCCCACTGGGGGTCTCAGCTAAAGTTGGCGCACCCCAATATCTCGGGAACCGTTGGTCCTAGAGCGAAACGGTTCGGGATTTAGCATCCCCATGCTGTACCCTATGTGTGGGCCTCCTCGGAAATCGGGTACTCGAATTTTGGGAGTTAGCCCACCCCAATACCTCGGGAACCGTTGGTCCTAGAGCGAAACTGTTTGGGATGTGTGATCCCTCGGTTGTACCCTATGCGTGGTCCTCCTCGTAGTCTGGGTATAATCATTATTGGGAAGTTGGCCAACCCCAGTGTTTCGACTTAACTGGGTGTAACTCGGGAACTGTCGGTCCTAGACCTAAACAGTTCAAAAGTTTGCTTTGCCCGGGTCTACCCGGCGCTACGCCCGCTCTACCTAAATTGGGTGGCAACCACCGAGTTCAGTTTGTAAATAACTGGCCGTTACTTGGAATCCACTCTCCCCTTCTGTCGGGCTACCGTGAAGTTCATTTCACTGCTACTGGCTCCCACCTCGTATAATCGGGGTACTGAGCCCCTCCGCCATGTCAAGGCTGCAGTTATCGCAAGGTTGGGATGGGATGGGATGGGATGGGAATAGGGCGGGGTCACGACCGCCTGCACACCTTGGTCGGACCTGTCGGGAGATGAAGTCCTCCGATGGAATAGCCGGTCAAGAGGGAAATGGGGGGTTAAATATGAGCGATGCCTAATAATGTCTAGGCCCGAAGAGGGCATCCTAGGACAACCGCTAGGATGCGGGTGTTGAATTCTATAGGTTTTTCGAAAAGGAGGGCCTCGATTTTGCTCACTCTCCCACGCCCCGCAACGACCGCATTCTCCACAGTCCTTACCTCCCCCACTTAACCCACTTCACAGTAGCCAGTTTGCATCGCCACCAGGTAAAGGTAGAAATCGCTTTGGGGGGTACCATCCTCGATACCGGAATGGTTCGCGGTATCGTTTTTCAAACTTCTTCTTCGAGTCCCTCGTATGCTCCGGAGTCCTCAACAGCTCCATCTCCGGAAAGTCCGCAGGCTCCGCAACCTCCCCTGGCTCAAAATCTTCACCCCAGTCGCTGGGTCGAGCAGCTGTGGAATGTGAAGAGATGAATCTTCGGGACAGCACCCCTAATGATTGGGGAAATCAGACCGGTATGTCATCTCGAGTTGGCATAAAGCAAAATCTGTCTGTATACGACTTGCTATATATATATATATATATATATATATATATATATATAAAGTTTTTCAATCGCTCCTGCGCAACATCTTGAGGAAGTGCGGACTCGCAGCATAACTCGGGAACCGCGAGTCCTGGAGCGAAACGAGTTGGGATTCTGCTTTCCGAGTGCCTCCTTTGCCACCGAATTCCTTTTGAGAATAACCAGTCGTAACTCGGGTACTGCTAGTCCTAGAGCGAAACGGTTCGGGATTCGGCTTCCCGAGTGCGCCCCATGCAGCCACCCAGTTCATTTTGCGATTAACCGGCCGTAACTCGGGAAAGGTAGGTCCTAGAGCAAAACGGTTCGGGATCTGGTCTCCATTAAACCTCAGACCTCGGTAATTCCATCACAAGGCTGCCACCAAGTTCATTTTTTCTACACTGCTACTGGGTACCGAGCCTCCCCTCCATTTTGTCTACCTCTTCCTCAAGTGCAGTCTCACAGTCACGGTCTCACCCTTCAAATTTAGCGGGCAGTCGCCCTGATCTACGCCAACTTGAACCCAAGTTAACATACATGTCAACCCAAACGCTCACGTCCACGTCAACCCAAACATATGTTCTCCTTAATGTCGACGTCCACATCAACCCAAACAGTCACATCCACGTCAACCCAAACAAAAACGTCCATGGCAGCGCAAACACATGTTCGTGTTCACGTCAACCCACGCAGTCACATCCTCGTCAACCCGAACGTACGTTTTCGTCAACCGAAACACACGTTCTCATCAACGTCGACGTTCAAATCGGATCAAACTAACCCGTCTCAACTCGGTAATAGACTTAATCTAACATGCGTCTGTACCTCCCTTCCCTCAATGGTTGTTAACGTGTATCTGGGTTTACCTGAACGTGACTGTGTTTGGGTTTACGTGGACGAGTGTTTTTTTCCATCAGTAAAAAGCCATGGCAACTCAGCAACGCCCGAACCCGTTCTCCGAACAGTATGAGACTCTAAAACAGCGTCTCAAGGGAAAATTCCGCAAAGCAAAACTCGAAAGGGCCACCGAATCGGAGCACCTGACAAAGATTTTCAAACCGAACATGGACCCCATCCGAGAGCAGACCAATCTCCGAGCGATAGACAACAACGACACAGCCGCTCAATGTCAGCTCCAGATCAAAGAGTTGCTGGCGATCGAAGCCAGGCAACAGAAACAACACATACTGCACAGGGAAAATCTTCGGAACATTCAGAGGGCACTGGAAGCCGCGACTGGTCCCGGCTATAATAGGGAGGAAGATGGAGGAGATACGGAAGACTTGTAATCCGAGTTGGCTTTTAATGAGACGGTTATTCAGCTCTATGGGATCACTAACCCGAGCCTCGCTCAAGCAAATCAAAGCCATGACTCCGAGTGCTCGAATGAGATACTTGGAGGAAGAGACTTCTTTGCTCGACACCGCGCATCTAGTACCGCTAGCTACCGAGTACCTGAGCATGTTCACCACTTGGGTGATCCTCACCGACCACACTTTCGGTATAAGGTACGACCCGGGAACTAAATGGTACAAGATAGGTTCCGCAGATATGGATTTCGAAGGGGAATATGTAGTAGTGAAAGACTGAAACTGATCAGGGCTTTGAGAGATGCTGGGAACACCTTGCTGGAACAGAAAATAGTGCACATTTACACGAAGTTGAAAGCTAACGGACTTTTATCGGATGCCTAGCACAGAAAACTGATCGAAGAGTTTGGGAGATGTTAGAAAAACTAGCAAAAAATAGCCAATAAAAGGCTAAAGAGCGATTTTTATTGCCTAAGACCATTCGAAACCCTTTAGTTTGGTGCGAAGTATAGGGAACGACGCTTTCCTCATCCATAGTTCTTTTCTCTAACACCGCAGATTTCATCACCAAGTTTTCGACTCCTCTACTACTCACGGACAGAGCGGAAGGTAGGGAGATCGCCGTACAACTCAATTTGAACGAGAAAGCTTTCGTCTCAGACACGTTTAGGTACAGTCACAACAACGACAGGGAGTGGACAAAACTCATCATCCTGGATGGTTCCTACGAATTAGAAGCGATAGAAAAATACGTCTACGGGGAGCTGAAGAAGCGTCGGCACTGGGATGTCCCGAACGACGCCTCGTACATCCGTATCATCAGCAACCCCAATACTCTGAAATGCGACCTGCATATCACGGGCAAACTATAAAAGGTAGATTTGTCCACTGACGACCCGACAACCATGGGGAAGTTATTCGGATTCGAACCCGGAGTGTAAGTACATGGTATCAGTATCGCCCAGAACACGGCCAACGTCCTCGATGTCAATTCCGGCGTGGTACACTGTGATCTGGTAGGCAATTCTTATGTGAACGGGTCGAGGCAACCAGCACTATATTCATTCTTTCCGAACTGCGCACCGGGATACGAGGTAGTGCAATCCCCACACAACTTGATCTATTTACCCGTAACTAGCAACGCCATTCACTCGATCAGAATTTAGCTTACCAATCATGATTATCGTCCGCTTAATTTGAGGGGCAAGAAAGTGACCGTGAGACTGCCCTTGAGGAAGCAGTAGATGAAATTTTTACAGATATAAAAGCGTATAATTAGTATCTGTTAAATGTTGGACTTCAAACCCAACAAACCATCCACACAGCAACCCCCACCGCCCACCGAATCTTGATCTAAACGTCGGTAAGTCTTTCTCCATCGAACGTGGCCTTTCTCGAAAGCCTCATCTCCAACACGAAATGGAGTCCGTAGAAGGATACCTAAACGTCCTGGAGCCTTTTACCCTGGACGAGTCCGTGGTAGAGTATAATTACCACGACTACACCTCGATAGCCGGGACGAACTTGAACAGCGTCAACTCAGAACTTAGAATAGTGGTTCAGAACCAGGATCTCTTCAACCATCCCCAGCGGAATTACCTGTACGTGAAGGGTGCCCTGGTAAAAGCGAGCGAAGGGTCGGCTTACGCAGCCGCCGACAAGGTAGCTCTCGTAAACAACGCGATAGCCTACCTCTTCTTGAAGATCAAGTACCAGATAGGGGACAAGACCGGATCAATCACCCGGGATTTGCCAGACTATTAAGGGGATCATCTTCTACGGCCCGCAAGACATAGCCCATGTAGCGAATAGGGGATGGTTCCTGGATGGTGCCAGCGCCAGTACGGCCAACGATGGAACTAATACCGTCTTCAAACACAAGCGTCCTTCTTAGCGCCCACTCCCCAAAAGGATCCTTTGCTTATACCACCCGCTCTCCCATCTCCTGGGATTTTCAAAGATTACACGACAGCGATTTACGGGGTTCAGCAAGCGCTCAGTCTAATTCTGGCTGAGGACACGAATGCCATCTTCCGAGACACCGGAGTAGCCCCAGGATAGATAGTTCTAGAGCAAGTGTCCTGGCGCATTCCCCACGAAACCCCTTCGAACGTGCAGAAGAATAGGCTGTACGGACTCATGGGTGCTGGAATCACCGTACTTGGAGATTGATTATAACGAGTTCTATCGAGAAGTCGAGATACGTAATAATTGGGTTCCAGACTGTGAGGAAAACAGATCAGATAAAGAATCCGACCGTCTTTGATAACTGCAGTCTCACGGACGCGCACGTGACTCTGAACTCGGAGGATATCCCTTTCTCGGCATGAATGCGGATTTTGCCGGCGGAAACATCTCAAACGTGTATCAAGACTTGTTCTAGTTTAGGAATTAGTACTACGGGGAGCCGGTATGGGGACCCGCTTTCGATATTTCAACTTTCAGTAAGATCTTTCCCCTTATCTGCATAGACTACTTAAAACGGAACGAGAGACTTAAACAAAATCAAGGTGGGTAAATCCCGAAAAAAAATGAGGAAAAATGGGGCCCAGTCGTTAATTTCAGCGTGATTACTCCATCCCACTTTTTTTTGTCTGCGAGCCACTAGTGGTTCCTGGAAATAATTTATGGTGGAACTGAGGAATGTTTTATGTCGATCAAAATTGTTTCCAAAATTATAAATAAAAAAAGTGTGTTTCAAAACCTGTTTGAACCCAACTAAGTTTTTTAATTTGGTGAGTAATATTTTTTTTACAAATTTCATTGAAGACGTAATGTTGGGTGGTGGTGGAGGCGTGGAAATGATAGCCTGAAGTTTACGCCTGGAACTTCATATTTCTAAAGAAGATAATTTTTTGCAGTTTATTCATGTTTGTTTGTAACTTCGTCCACCTCCCGTTTGGCGACCGAGTTATATTTTTCTGACTTTTTTGTCGGGGTACCATTGTCCTCCTGTCTCCCCCCCCCCCCAACCACTACTTAGGCCTCCCACTCACTAGGTGGCCAATGGTCGTCGCAGCCAAAAAACACGGTGACGTGCCACGCGGTTACGTCCGTTTTCCCTTGAAAAATTTCGGTCACATGGTGAAAAATGAACATGGATCAAGTATGGCAGCCCTGTGGTTGCTTGCACGCTGCCCGTGACCCCGGTGGCCACCACGACTGTCTGTCCGTGGTAGTCATGCGAGGGTTGCTACATATACCGTCAGCATTCTCGTTGGCCGCAGCGACCTGGCTGCGCTGCGTTGTTGCCATGTGCACGAGGCCCTTAATTTCCATCCATGGGCTGTCCACTATTGAATACGAAGACATTTCTGGGAACGTCTTTGACGTACAAAAAAATTAACAACATAGTGGATTTCAATTATTTTATTGAGCTAATTAATAAAGTTTCATTCTAAAAGGCCAAAACGTTTTGTTGTCGTGGCTTTAATTCATTGTGTCATTAATCCCATTTTATTGCTCTTCGTTTTCGTTTTATTTGTGCACATGTTTGTGAAAAAAAAGCTTTTCAGTTTTTTATGTTTACTATAATCATATATAAAGTGATATACAAATCTTAATACACCAATCTTGACTTGCTTTTAAAACTCATGAGAGGTAGAAAGTAAAAGAATCTTAAATGCATTTTCGATGTGGTTCCATTTTTCATCCTGCGATGGTCATCCACATTTTCGAGTTACCTCCCAGGCTGCTTCCTGGATGTAAATCAAATGAATTCATGGTGTAAGGAGATAATTATTTTGTATGGAATTTTGACAGAAGCGTGGCAAAGAATGTGTCATGCAACACATTACAAAGCTAAGAATCGTAAGAATACTAATAGCCCAGTCACATTACATCAAATGCACGGAATAATTCATAATAGGCTGATTTTTGGCAGAGATATTCGTAGTGACATCAAGTTCAACATACTAGGCTAAAAGTCCTCAGCTGTCCGTGTTGAGCTAATGCCGCCAACTTGGAAACATGGCACCCGATATAGTTTTTTTTTCAATATATCTTACTAACGGTGGCTTGGGCATGAAAATATGTTAAGTTCAAAAATTTAAAGCATAAAATCTTCTACAAAAAATGTTTTATTCATTGTTTTCGTAGATTCAATGATTCAGCCAATAAACGCTGTAGAAGAATATTGGGCTAATGCCGCCATCTTGGAAACGTGCACCCGAAATCGGTTTTTGACAGTCTATCACGGAAACGGATGCACAAAGTATGTTTAATCAGAAATTGTAGAGCATTTAATTGTCTACAAGAAAGGTTCTATTCGTTTTTTTTTAATTAGTCAATGATTCAGCGAATAAACGGTGTCCAAGAGGCCGCACATGTGGCTCCCAATGCACCCAATGTACATTACACTTCATATAGTTGAATGGCTTAGGGCCCAAAATTGATGAATTTTGCCACTTTCTGTAAAAAGTATGAATGCATATGAAGAATATCTGGAAAAAATAGATATGATTGAAAGTAAAAAAAAAAACCCTGGGGGAAGTGGAGGAGGAGATTTACCCAACCAAAAGCGGTAGTCATCGTGATATTCGTGTTCAAAGTATTCTTGCGAGCCCTCTAATAGCCCTAAATGGATATGATTAAAATTTCTGAAAGGTAGAGATCTATTATTTCCATCAATCCCAACCAAAATTGTTTAATTTAGATAGGGACCGTAATACACCCATTTAAAGTAGAAGAGGTAGCAGCGAAAGCATATGGTGATTTTTGAATTCAAAGTACTCTAACGAGCCCTCTAATAGGCAGAAATGACCATGCCGATAATTTTCTGAAAGGTGGGGCTCTATTGTTTCTATCAATCATAACCAAAATTGTTTAACTTAGATAGGGACCGTCCTACGCCTATTTGAAGGTGAGGAGGTAATGACGTAGCTGCGAAAGCGTATGGTGATTTTCGAATTCAAAGTGCTCTAGTAAGCCCTCTAATAGCCAGAAATGAACACGCTTAGAATTTTCCGAAGGGTGGGGATCTATTCTTTCCATCAATGCTAACAAAATTGTTTAGCTTAGGTAGGGACCAACTTATGCCTAGTTAACGGTGAAAAGGTAATGGATTAGCGGCGAAAGCATTTGTTGATTTTCAAGTTCAAAGTGCTCTTGTGAGCCCTCTAATAACCCGAATTGGACATTTTTAGAATATTCTGAAAGGTAGGGATCTATTTATTATTTCCATCAATCCTAACCGAAATTGTTTAGCTTAGGTACATATACAAATACGAGCATTGCAATTTGAAATTCAAAATAGCCTCTACACCAATTACAGCTACACCCTAAAATAGGCGTAGGATGGTCCCTATCTAAGTTACACAATTTCGGTTCGAATTGACGGAAAGAATAGATCCCATATTTAAGAAAGTAGTACGCATGTCCATTTCGACCTATTAGAGAGTACCTCGCAAAAGTACTTTGAATTCGAAAATCAACATACAATTTTGCCGCTACGCTTTTACCTCTTCACCAATAAATGAGCGTATAACACTCCTAATCTAAATTGAACAATGTCGGTAAGGATTGGTGGAAAGAACAGATCCCCACCGTTCAGAAAATCCTTAGCATGTCCTTTTGGGCTATTAGAGGCTTGCAAGAGCACTTTGAATTCGAAAATCAACAAACGCTTTCACCACTATGCCATTACCTCTTCATCTTTAAATGAGTGTATGACGGTCCTTATCTAAGTTAAACAATTTTGGTTAGGATTGATGGAAAGAATGGCCTTACAAAAAACCCTGAACATGTATAATTCTTGCTGTTAGAGGGCTCACAAGAGGACTTTGAATTTGAAAATCAACAAACGCTTTGGCTGTCACACAATTACCTCTTCACCTTAAACTAGGAATAGGTTGTTCCCTCTCTAAACTAAACAATTTCGGGTAAAATTGATGGAACGAATAGATCCCCACCTTTCAGAAAATCCTAAGCATGTCCATTTCAGCCTATTAAAAGGCAGAAACCAAGCTGTCGACGCGACATTAAGCCTCAATCCCCCCACTATTAGAAGGCTCATTAGAGCACTTTGAATTTTAAAATCACATACGCTTTCGCTGCTATCTCTTCACCTTTAAATGAGATTAGGACGATCCCTGTCTAAGTTCAACAATTTTGGTTATGATTGATGGAGAGAATAGATCCCCACCTTTCAGAAAATCCTAATTATATCCATATCGGGCTCTTAGAGAGCTCGAAAAAATACTTTGAATACAAATCACTACAACTACCGTTTTTGGTGGGGTAAATCACCCCTTCCACCTCTTCCCTGGGGTATTGTGAACTTTCTATCATAGCGGTTTCTTCCAGTGACTCGTCATATGCATTTATGCTTTTCACAAAAGGTGGCAAATTCCATCAATTTTCGGCCCTAAGCCATTCAACTATATGACATGTAAAGTACATTGGCTTCATTGGGCGGCCCGTTTATTCGTTGAATTATTGACTCAGTTTAAAAAAAAACGAATAGAACCTTTCTTGTAGACAATTCCATGCTCTACAGATTCGGATTATACATATTTTATGCAGCCGTTTCCGTGATAGATTGACAAAAACCGATTGCGGGCGCATGTTTTGAAGATGGCGGCATTGCGTCAAAATTTTTCTACACCGTCTACTGGCTGAATCATTGAACCTACGAAAACAATGAATAAAACATTTGTTGTAGAAACTTTCATGCTCTACATTTTTGGACAGAACATACTTTCATGCCCGAGCAACCGTTAGCGAGATATATTGAAAAAAAACGATATCGGGCATCATTTTTCCAAGATGGTGGCCTTAGCTGAACACGGACACTCGGACAGCTGAGGATTTTTCGTATGTTGAACCTATGTCCATTACGAACATCTGTGCCAAAAATTAGCTAATTATGAATTATTCCGCGATTCGACCTAAATTTTGTTTAATTTGACTGGGCTATAAGTTGTATCCGTAAAACTGTTGAATTTTCCATGAAATTGTGTAAACTAGGATGAAAGTACTCGTTTTTCAATGTCATACATGTTGGCGTTGAAAGTACCGTTATGTCAGTTTACCCATTTTGTCATTTATCAGTTGACTGCTGTTACTTTGTATGGAGATTGAAAAATAGTTGTGTAATTTGAATTTGTTAGCCCAAGATTAACGGACAAATACCCCTTTAGTTTGGACATCCCTTTAGATTGACATTCGAAAGTGTTGATTAAGACAGAGTTACTATGGTTTATCGTCAAATTCACTTACTTCACTTTCCACTCAACTAAAACAGTCCAGTTTTCTTCACACAGTGGCAAATTTTTGGCGGCTTTGTTCTGCAAATCTTCTTCAGGCACACATCGGGAGAATCCAACAAGCCTCCTAAAGAACTAAACCGATGATCAAAAATTTTAAAATAGCAAATTGCCACAATGAGCCTTACGTGTCCTACCAGCTGGCGATGCTAAATTGAGTATCAAGGTGGGTTAGAACCCCTGGTGTGGCGATTTGAATGATTTTGCTATGTGCCGGTTCTTGGACATTCATAAAAAGGTATGCACTTTTTCCTTGGAAAAGGTACGATTCATGGTGCGTATTGGAGCGATATATCAGTTTTGTGCCCTCCCAATCGGTCTTATGTATAGTGAGGGCACAGTGGGTGGCAATGGCACTACGTTTGGACAAGGCACTGCGTGTTATATCATTCTTTCCAAGGTTTGTAGTGGCTTGTATTCGTGCCGAGGAACACATGCAAGCCACCACAAACATTAGAACGAAACGTGGTCCGAAACGTGGTGCCGTAGCCAAACGTAGTGCTATTGCTGCCATTTCTGTTCTCACTAAATGTAAGATAGGTTGGGATGGCACAAAATAATGCTTCGCATCAACATGCACCTTGAATAAACTTCGTGCACTGAAGTCCCAGGTTATTCAGCACTGCTAGGTAAATAACATACCTCTTACGAATGTCCAAGAACCGGCACATTGCTATTCATGCAAATTTTCACCAGGCTGCTTGCCAACTTGACGCTAATTGGAGACCCATCCTAAATCTACCACACAGAGAGGGCAGCAGCATCACCAGCCAGCAGGAATGATGAGAGGCCCATTGTGATAAATTGCTATTTTCAAGTTTTGGGATGGTTGCAATTAAGTTTGTTATGAGGTTTGCTGGACTTTCCTGCCGGAAGATACCTACCAATAATAAGGTAGATGGTGAAGAAAACTAGACTGTTTTGGTAAAGGATGACGAGAATTGAGGAAAGCAAAACAATTTTAGACAAATACAAAAAAAAAAATGTAATAAGTTTGTAGAATAACACATGTTTGACCTAATGTTGCAATTTCTTGGTTGTACAGTAAAGCCAATGTCGAAGGCAGTGTTTTTAAGTTGGCTGCTTTCGTTAAAAAATATATTTGTAAGCCATTCTAACTCAGAATCAAATTCTTAAAGTTTAATTTACATTTGGTCCCGTAAATTTGATGAACGTCCATAATTTTTATTAAAATCACACACTCGTTAGGCCAGTGTTTGTTGAAGGCACAGCGTCAGAAATGTGTGTTGTTGTTAGTGGCGTGCCTCAAGGTTCAGTATTAGACCCTTTACTTTTTATTCTTTTTTAAACGATCTAACCTCCACTAGTGCATCTGTGGATCTGAAAAAGTTTGCAGATGATCTTAAAGTATCTAGTGCCGTTATTGATATGTCCGATTCAGCTTCTCTTGCTGGTACATTGTGCGAGATTGTAAAGTGGGCCAATATGTGGCAACTACCGATTGCATCCCAAAAGTGCTGTGTTTTTCATGTTGGCCGCAGAAATACTGGCTTTAAATATAGTCTTATACCGGGGGAAATGCTTCCCGAACCTAGAATAATAAAGGATCTTGGGATTTGGCTGTCACACGATCTGAAATCGAGTGTCCACTGTCGAAATATCGTCAAGTTGGCACATCAAAGAGCTGCAATGATTAAGAAAGTATTTACTTCAGGCGATCACAAAACTTTGATCTGGGCTTTCAAAGTCTATGTTAGACCCATTCTGGAATATGCAAGTCCTGTTTGGTCTCAACACCTCTTAGGGGATATAGACATCATTGAATCAGTGCAGAGACACTTTACTAAATCACTTAAAG
>JAHWFP010086039.1:0-13034 GCA_023313725.1 Lithobius niger | reverse complement strand
CCTTTCAGAAGGAAACCATCGACTGGGGAGTGCGATCAACAGCGAACTCAGTCCTGCGAAGACGGGATGCTTACCTCAGTGGAGCGCCATCGATTCTGAAGGAAACAGCCGGCAAGCTTAGGCTTTACCATTTCATAAGTCCGACAGGTTGTTCAATGGGGAACTCCTTTCGATCGCCCCGGGCCTGAGAGGAAAGGTGAAACCCCCTCCTAAGAAGGATCACCCTCAGAAGTACAAGGGTCGGTTTCCTTACAAGAACTTCAACCAGGAGCCCTTTCGTGACCCCCAACCGACGTCGGGGCCCGGGAAACAGAGGGGCTTCTCCCACCAGGGTAACAGGGGCAGAGGCAGCGGGCATTTTAAGGTTCAGGACCAAACCAAATCGTCGGCCGGACCCCAATGCAAAGGAAGAGGCTCAAGAAGTCGGGGTGGACAGCTATGACATATCAAGGCCCCAGCTTGCTCTCCTTCACCGACGGGTGGGAGGCAGGCTAAGATTCCACTATCCTATGTTGGAATCTGTTACGAGCGATCCATTCGTTCTCTCCGTCATCAGAGAAGGATACAGACCATCATTTCTGTCAGTACCAAACCTATCGAAGGTGGTTCCAAGTTGGCTCCTAAACGTCGTAGACCCGCTATTGGAAGAAGAGGTGCAAACTCTCCTCGCAAAAGGGGCAATTCAGCCGACACCAGAAGGATCGCCGGGGTTCTACAGCCCAGCTCGGGTGATCGCGATGAAAGGCGGAGGAAGAAGAGTCATCTTCAATCTCAGGCTCCTCAACAAACACATTGCGCAGGAGCACTTCAAGATGGAGACGCTCTCGTCGATTTGGGAATCGCTGCAGGAAGGGGAGTTTACCACGTCATTGGACCTGGAGGACGCATATCTCCATGTCCCCCTCCACCCTTCGGCATTCAAATTCTTCCGGTTTGCGGTGCACGGCAGATCATTCCAGTTCACGGTCCTCCCCTTTGGCCTTTGCACTGCCCCACATGTTTCACATCAATCCTCAAGCCGGTTTTGGGATTTCTCCACCAGCGGGAAGTAAAATCTCACGGATGTTTAGACGACTGGCTGCTCCGCAACAAATGCAGCAGGACCCTACTGGAGCACACGGACACTGTCAGCCAGTTGTCCAGCGATCTGGGTCTCGGAGTCAACGAGAAGAAGTCCAGAAGGGCCCCAGCGACGGAATTCCAGTTCTTAGGGGCGGCGTTCCGGATGATGGACTTCACGGTCAGACCATCGGAGGACAGGATTGGGGACCTCAGGGCTTCAATCCAGGATATCCTTCAGGCGGACTCAGCTACGGCAAGATCCCTCAGCCGCCTAATTGGCAAGATCGACTCCATGGCGGATCTAGTCCCAATGGGTGCGTGGAGAGCCAGGAGCCTCCACTGGTTCAGAAAGGACAACTGGATAGAGAGGACGTCCTGGGAAGACGAGATCGACCTCCTGAACCTACCACGGCAGGATCTGGTCTGGTGGACTGTACCAGACAACCTGAGGACAGGTATCCCGGTACACGCGCCGGCTCCTCATCACACCCTCTTCACGGATGCGTCCCTCCTGGGTTGGGGAGCCCACATGGGGATCTGCAGCTGGCTGGAAGATGGTCGCCTCGGGAAGCAGAACTTCACATCAACAACTTGGAATTGAGGGCCGTCCGCAAGGCCTTGGACGAGTGGGCGAGCATTCTTCAGGGAACCCATGTGATGACGGACAACACCACGGCAGTGGCCTACATGCAGAGAGGAGGGGGAACGCACTCGCGCTCCCTCCACGAAGAAGTGTCGGCGATTTTTGTGCTCTGTCAAGAATTCGACATCACTCTTCGCCCAAGACACATCCCGGGGAAGCTGAATGTCCTGGCAGACCAGTTGTCCAGACGACTTCAGACGGCCCCGGCGGAATGGAGACTGAACCAGAGTGTCTGCCAGGCAATCTTCCAGCGGTGGGGGAAACCGTTGGTGGACCTGTTTGCCACGTTCCAGAACACGCAGTTGAACCAATTCGTCTCCCCGTTTCCGGATCAACGAGCGTGGGCATCGGATGCACTGTGCATGTCATAGGACAGGATATCGGCATACATGTTTCCCCCGTTCGCTCTGCTGCAAAAAGTACTGAACAAAGTTCGCCATTCAGGGGGACAGTTCATACTCATTGCAACGCTCTGGCCAGCAGCAGCGTGGTATGTGGACCACCTACAACTGTCAAAGGAAGTCCCCATCGAGCTGCCACTAAGAGACGACATCGTATCACAGCACAACGGAAGAACCCTTCACCCCAACCCCGGGATGCTTCGTCTTCACGCCTGGAGACTGTGAAGGGGAAACTGGAGGATACTGGTTTTTCCTCCGGCGTCATGGAGAAACTAGTGCTCTGTCACCGCCAATCCACGATCAAGGTGTATGAGGCTAAGTGGAAACGGTGGTTTGAATGGTGTAAGGAAAGGGCCTTGGACCCCTGTGACCCGGTGGTCACTGACATCACGGAATTCTTTGTCGGCCTATTCGACAAGGGACTTTCGGTTGCAGCCATTAAGGGTTATCGTTCAGCGATTAACTCGGTGCTGGCATTTTATGGCAGACAGGAAATCACGTCACACCACGTCCTCACTCGTCTCACGCAATCCCTGGGAGCCCTTCGACCTCATATCAGGAAACTGTTCCCGGAATGGAATCTCCCTCTGGTGTTGGCACACCTTTCAGGTCCCCCGTATGAGCCGCTTCGGAATGCGTCTCTTCTTCACCTGACCCAAAAGACCAGTTTCTTAGTGGCGATGGCCACAGCTGCGAGGCAGAGCGAACTATGCGCATTCGCCGGGAACAAGCGGTACCTGCGGTTCGCCAAGGACTGGACCACGGTCACGCTTCTGTACAATCCTAAATTCAGGGCGAAAACCCAGAAACCGGATGAACTTATGAGGCCAGTGGTCATCAAAGCGCTGGGACCGGTTGTGGGGAACGAAGACCTGGAAAGAACTCAATGTCCTATCCGGGCTCTGAAGATTTACCTACATGCCTCTTCTGTCCCAGAAAAGGATGGCGACGCCGAGGCCATTCCCCTGTTCTTACCGATTGACCCAGCGTCGCAGCAGGCATCTAGTGCAGCCAGACTCTCCCCGGCGAAAATCGCACAATGGATTTGCGCCACAATTAGAAGGGCCTACGCGTCCTCTGAAGACTGCGTAGACATCCCGGACCACATTAGAGCACACGAACTTCGAGCTTTAGCGGCTTCGTGGGCTTTCGCTGCAGGCATCCCGATCCATGAGATAACGGCCGCCTGCACATGGAAACACAAGTCAGTGTTTATCAGCCATTATTACAGAGAACTCGGGGACACCTCAGGCCTGAGGAACCAGGGACCCCATGTCCTGGCCGGATCAACGGTTCCAGGGGGCACGCCACCTGGCAAGTAGTGAGGATAAGATCAGTACTCTGTTTGGAATTTTGGGAGGGTTGAACCTTGGCGTCGTTCTGGACGGTTTCGTGCTACCGCGGTATGGTACGGCTCGACCCGCCTCCTTTTGGACGAAGTCAGCTAAAATAAAGGTGAGGATTTTCGGATAAAGTGAAAACGACAATTTTAAACATAAAATTAGTTTTTACTATCCTAAAATACTCACCTTTAGGCCTACCCGCCCGCCGGCCCCGCTCGAGCCGCCCCAGGCACTTGGGCGACGAAAAAAGTGACGAACAGCCGAATAGCGCTGGGATCGCTCACACGATAGTGCCTGGGGGCAGACTGTGGGTAGCACGAAACTCGGTTAAACTGTGGGCATTGAATGAGCATGTATCTCACGATAAGCTAAAATAAAGGTGAGTATTTTAGGATAGTAAAAACTAATTTTATGTTTAAAATTGTCGTTTTTCTTCGAATTGAACCAAAACTAATAGATTTGTGGCATATATTGTTAAAAAATTTATTTTAGCAAATTAAATTATCTTTCCAACAATAGGACGCACGATCGATTCGTTCCGGAGATACTAGACATTTAGTACGTCGCATGGTGGCCATTTTGATGACGTCATCACGGATTATGTTGTCACTTCTGGGAGTGTCTCCCGGTGGATTTGGAAACTACAATATGTGTACCGCTTCCATTTGTAATATGTTGCTTGTTGCCGGAACTGAAATGTTTTGTCACTTTTTGTCGCTAACAGCGTGGACTAGTAGCTGTTAACACTGCACATGTAGCCTATTGCATCAGCATTTTGGCTAAGATGCATACATCTTAATTCCATGACCATTGCCATCATTAAGATTTAATAGCTTATATTTGTCTTCACAAAAACAATAAATTTAGCTATACAGCAAAGTAATTTACTCAGTGGTGCCGTGTTAAGTTGTGAGTGTTTTTTTTAGTAGCTTTATCACGAATATGTTAGTGACTAACAAGCTCTCCTACTATCCACTGAAATGTTATAATGCTAAAGTGGTAGGTCAGGAGAACAATTAAACCAAAAGCTGCAGAATAGGTACGAGAGGTACAGGTAAATGAAAGTTAAAGGATGGCTGGAATGAAGCTGCTGAAATCCCAAATCTTCATTAATAAAATCGAGTTTTCGCGGTCAATGGACGGCCACACGACGGCCGCAAGTACCAGCCGGGTCAACAGTCGCTGCGCTATCTCTTGATAGTCAACCAAAGCGAACGAAGAAATTGTGCCACCGGAGGGAAGTGGGCTAGACTAGCGGCAGCAGATAATAAGCGTCAATGTGATGTGAACCGTTGTCTCAGCATCTACGTCAGCTATCGTTTGATGCCTATAGTCAGCTTCTAATTTTTAAGTTTAAAAAGAAACAATCGGTATTTATTTATTTCAGTAACTTGAGTGATCAACGTGGTAACTGCGTAGTGTTATATCATGGTTATGTTCTGTATTATTCTGTTTTGTGAATAAAGTTGTAATTCGTTATCACATCATCACTACACACGCGTTGGTTGCATAGTGCATTTTTTTTTTAATCGTGTTAAACGTCAACACACGGTTTTCCTTTTACCTATTTTTTTCCGGGTCTTATAAAACGTTGCTGTTCCATGGTTTAACATAAATATTTCTGTCCTTTAAGGCTTAATAGGAATAAAAGGTGCTTATTTCCATTTTACCCCCACCCAGCCCCTACGTTACCGAGGGAGACGACTGATAACTTTTTATTATTCCTTTTTGTCCTTTTCCCGTTTGGTGTAAATCAGTCCGATGACCAGATTTTTATAGCCAATCAGCCCTATTTGTATTGCTTATACCCTGTTTGGCGTGTGACGTTACAAATTCAATAGCTCCAAAAAGTCCAAAAGTTTATGTCTAAAAGTTTATGCCGCTAACCAGTTTATGTCGATGTCTTTGTCATCAACACATCCCTCCACATTTTCCCTATCCCCCAAGCCCGCATAAGAAAAAGGTTCTCTTCCATTTCCTCCCCCCCCCTCCCCCCTTTCCGTTGTGCTTAGTAATTGGAAATGTTGACTGGCCTAAATAGATATTTTCTCTGGGTGAGGACAAATTTTATGCTTCCCTGGTAGAAAACGTATGACCACTTCGTTTGTACTGACACAAAACAGCAACAGTGCCAGCAACACTCAAGTCAAAAGTCAATAAATCGCAACATATAGCAACACAATCAGTGCCGCAGCTAGCCTTTTTCAGGGCGAGGGGGGGGTCAAACGGTAAAATATAGCACCCTCCCCATATTTTGCTATGTTAGCTCAAGTTGTCAAGCTCCTAGCTAACTACCGGTGTTGAGGTACGAGCTCCCTGCCCAGTGAGTTTGAGTCCAATGCTAACGTGGGGTTGAGTGACAGAATAGTGAGCGTTGGCTTCCTGCCAACACTTACCTTTATAGCGTTTGTTAAACACACAGGCGGCTCCACCTTAAGGATGGGCAACACATCAGGTTACAGGAAGTGGCTCTGATGTCCAGCAAGTACAACTAAAGGTAGTGCCTCAATAAAGGAGGCACACCCACAAAACCTAGAACACACCAGTTTTATGTAAAAACTTGGGGCCACCTGCTTTGAATTTTGGGCCCCTTTGCCTCCTGGGCCCGGGTGCATTGCACCACGGACTTGTATACAATCACACTATGTGTGATGGACAAGCCACTCAACGCTTCCGAACTCGGCAGAGCTATTTTCAGCCTAGTCAGTGCGCATGCTCACATGACGTCACTTCCCTCTTGGCGGCCTCCTCTGGCTTGCTCGGCGACCATTTTCTAATTGTCGGTTCAGTGTGGAGTGTTTTTGACGACGTGGTCGTTCGCTGCTGCAACCTGTATCGGATCTCAAAAATAACAAGCGCTGTTCCAACTCAAGTTTAATGATGGTATGGAACGTTCAGCGTGAAATTTACTGCACGAAAGGTAAGGAGACGGCCGGAGAAGTTATTCCTTTTATTCTAACGTATCGTTGCCTGTTGAAAGGCCTGGCCGGCGGGAATCCACTGCATGAATTAACGGTCAACGCACGTAGGCAGCTTGCGGCAAACATTGTGCGTAAAGGGAAATGAAGCCGTCTTGGCTCCCTCCTTTTGTTTCCCGGGATCGCTCCACACCCGAACCGACATTCCCTTTCCCGCACTCTTGCGGCCCTCTTCACGGCAAGACTGTCTTGACGACACTTCTATCTATTTCTCCTGTCGTTCCTTCGCTCGGCCTTCCGCTCATGAGCTGTGTCTCTTCGACTGTCATCCCAAGTCTGCCGACGACAACAACCGCCCGCCGTGTCCCGTCGACGCCATGCCCTCCTCACGACAGACCACCTCAACTCACACGTCTGCTGATGATTCCGAATCCTTTCTCAGACGACAATCCTTTGTCGTCCCCGACGACACTTCGCCTACTCCTGACGCTACACAGCGGCCGCCAAGTCTATGTCGCATCATCACCCCCTCGCTCTCTGACCCAGATAAAGACGACAAACCCTACGGTAGCCTTGCACCCTGTCGCACGACCGACGTTCCCCTGCCGTCCGAGTCTGGCATCAACTACCGATTCCGATGGCCACGTTATGCCGACGGATCTAAATCGGCCCCACTCGGACCCCCCATCTTCCCTGGCGACATTCTGCCCAAGTTCTCAGCGCCATCATCACTACTCACTCTGCACACCGTGCTCCTGTCGTCCGGTCTCCCGCCACATCGGGAAGCCTCAGCTCCACCGAAATTAACTCTCGGAGGCCTTCAGCCGGCGCTTACTTCCCGACGTCCCGCCGCACCTATCCCGGTCGTCCAACCATCTCTCTGTCGTCTAGCTCGGTGCACACCACGTCGTTTGTGTCGTCAGGCGACGAGCCTGTCAAACTCTCATGTCAACGGCCGCCTTGTAGGCCGGCTATACACCGGCTGCACGAGGAGCTCCCGCACCCACGACACGTCGTTGCACTGCCGATGGCCCTGCCGCTTGCTGGTGCTTAGCGACCGTTATCTCTTTCGCTCAGATTCCGACCGTCCTACCATCGTCTATCGTCCCGTTTGACGCACTCCACGTCCGCTTGTGTCATTTGCCCTACCTACTGTCCCAACTTGCGGCCACCACTTCCTTAACCGTGGCTTACGTTCGGCTTCCAACGTTTAAGCCTTCCCACACCACTCTCTCATGCCCTTTCGCCCGACTCCTCCACGTCGCATGCCCGTCTGACGGCTGTGGATTGCCTTCCTCCAGTTGAACGACTCATTGGCCTCGAATCGCTCGCAACTTCCCGGCCCACCACGCCTCCACGCGTCCGTAAGGGATCAGGCCCATCCACCTCACGTCCGACACAAGTTTTCACAAGACATCCTCATTTACAAAAAAAAAAAAAAAAAAAAAAAAAAAGATAAGGAGAAAGGATCCATCTTCTTGTCCTCACTGTCTCACACTCAAACGGAATCCTCACAGCAAGGGAACCACACAGAAGTTGAATGACCAACACAGTAACACTTTACAATCAGGGCAAACCCCACACAGTCAACCCACAAGGTCCTCCGACTAAAGAAATTTGCACACCAGCTTTTTGAGGGAATCCATCGACCCGCCTCACACAACCAGACGAAAAGGTAAAAAAGTAAACAGACTACACCGGCTGGAACCCATTGTCCCAGCCTGTACAATCCCCCTTAAGCATTCAGAACGAAGCAGAGGCAAGCCAACCACAATGGAAGGTAGCCATTCATGATGGAAGCATGCCAACCGGAGAAGAGGGCATGAGACCAAACTTCGACGTTCATCGCCGGTTCTGAACAAAGTGCGAAGTTTTCATCAACTTTTTGGGGGACAGCCTGCTTGCATCCCGGGGCGCTCGTACAGGCGGTGCCCGTCACCTGCTTTGACGAGGTCTACTGGTAATGCTAAATTACCAGGTTAAGTTATTTTGCTAATAAAGAAAGAACATTTTGCTGGCCCCCAGCTAGGCCGGCTAAAAATGGTTTCTTTTTGCCTAAAACATACTAAACCTTTACTCCCGCCCTGCCTCCCCTCTCGAGTCACCGCCTGACACATTGAGAATAAAATGAATGCCGAAAGCGTCCACGCTATCGCTTTTATAAGGGAGGACCGCGCCGCGCATGCGCGGTGGGATGCGCAAGCAGGCGTCTACACACCGGAAGAAACCTCCAGGGGAACATCACATTCGAGGAATTTAATGCTAAATTACCAGGTTAAGTATGTTTTAGGCAAAAAGAATCCATTTTTAGCCGGCCTGACTGGGGGCCGGCAAAATGTTCTTTTTAATTCTTTTATTAGCTACAACAAAAGAGGAAGAGTAGCTTTATACTGTGCCATATCAAAAGTTTATTTAAAACGCAATGCACGACTTCTTACTTAATTTTCAAGTTGTAATGCAGCAAAGCACGGTTTTTTTGTGCTCGGGACCGTTCAGAAATTGACCATTGTTAAAGAATCCAATGTTGTGGAAGTGATAAAAGTGGCCGGTATGCCCTGTAAAAATAAACTTGAAAGATTGTTTCGTCCAGGGATGCTAATCTCAAAAACAAGCGGAATTACTCTTGCATAAAATGTTGTAGTTGCCGTTTTTGAAAAAAGCTTTTTTCGCTGATAGACCTCGTTATAGGTTAGCATACTTCAAACGTCTTGTGTATATTCTGTAGAGCATAATACCTTTTGAGCTTACGCACTGCAACTCACCCACCGACATACTTGAATTTCGTCGGATCAGAATTAAACAAATGCCTGGTTTTTGAGTGTCGCTGAACTGATTTGCCTTCACCCGTTTATTGGGCACAACCACATTAATTCGACTTGTGACACGTCGAATTAAATACCCCCCCCCTCCACGCGCGCCTACCTTACACGCAATTCATCAATATTTAAGGCTAAACAAATGCTGACGTACCAGTTTCCTTCCCCGCCATCCAAATGTTTTTTCTTCGTGGTCATAAACGGAACCTTTGACCAACGAAAACGGGCCCAACATGAAGTCTAAATTTCCTCTAACACCTTTCTAGGCCTTTGAACTTGGCCGCCCAGTTCAATAATTGTCACACTTCGTTGTAAGAAAGTCATTGTTGAATTCTTGCATTGTTGTTGCATGTCCAATAGCTCTGGTACTTTAACAAAAACCAGTGCGGAGCGTATTTCACGATGGCGAGGATAAATACCCATGCGGTGAAACAGCTTGAAAATTGTTAAAAAAATTAGCAGTCTTTGTGCCCTTGACAAGCAATAGTTGTATTTCAATTCCCTGCATAAACTCTATCAGTGTGATAAAAGTGCGTGAAGGTCTTTTATTTTAGCTGACTGCTGACTACTAATTCTGTCATATAAACTAAATTATGCGACAGATACGAATGAAATTTGGTATTCAACACTCAATTTATAACTCCGATACGTGCCTTTTATGGTTTGGCATTTGGGGAGGCATTAACTAAAAAGATTGCATCATTTGTAATGCTATTTTCCCGTATGTTGGAAAAATAACGCCACCGGTGATCAAAATAAGCATTACTATTAGTGTTAACGAGTAACAATGCAAACGGACTGCCAGAAATAATAGGCAACACATCATTGTCAATAAAATGGACGCGCTACTTGTTTGTAGTAAGGCGCCTTGCTTTGTGCCACTAAGCTTTTAATAAATCCGCAGCCTGCGCTACTTATTGTTGATGGTTGAATGCAAATTAGCAAACGCTTTAATTTACATGCTTGAAGTCCTCACTGCAGCAAAACACTCAACTTGGCCGGATAGTTGATAACTGGGCAGTGGCTAAAATAAGATGCCACAAAAAAAAATACAAAAGAAGTGATATCTAAAACAAAACCCACAAGGGTGAAAGAACCCACCAAGTTTCAGCCAATCAACGTAGTGATATCAGACCCAAAATGGCTGCCACCGAGTTGCTACATTGTTGCCAAGCTAATCCCACTGATAGTAGCAATGGTCAGGTTTTTTATTTAACCTTTGATCTAATACTCAGTGGGATTAGCTTGGCAACAATGTAGCAACTTGGTGGCAGTCATTTTGGCTCTGAGCCTCTGGTATCACTATTTTGATTGGGTTGGTGGGTTCTTTCACCCTTGTGGGTTTTGTGTTAGATACAGAAAGTTATATACAGATATATAAATGAATAAACCTGTTTAAACCAATTATAGTGAGAGTTTATTTGTTTTCTCGTGCGAATACAGCGGTCGATATGGCTACTAATAGTCTTAACACGTGTGAATAATTACCCCTCCTAAGAATACAATCCAAACACCCAAATGATTTCTTGGCCGCGGTTCCACGACGTGTATGTAACCTTAAAACCAGTGGTCGCTTGCATTTCTAGGTTTTTTGCCTGAATCCCCCCATACATATTTTGACCAACTGAATTGGATGGCATGGTGGCGCACACCTCTCAGTTAAAGACGAACCCACTATGATTCTTCAATTGGTTCCATTTTAAACTAAGTTTAATTAGAACACTAGTGAACTGAATCAACATTAAAAATACTCAGCACCGATTGGCAGTTTTACGATACGAAAAGCCTCCAAACCGTTTAGTCTCTGCATTTTGAACATTTCATTTATCCGACTGAGACGTTGCCACATCGCACGACTGATAAGGATGAAATATCTAGATAGCACAGTCATTGCCCAAAAGTAGTTTTATGAATTTGTGCCCCCCCCCCTCCCCTGACGGCAAAAAAAAGTCATACAGTAGAAGTTGTTTTAAATATTTCTCCTTCCCCCTCCAAAAAAAAAAATACTAAGCATTAAAGCCATGAACGATTGTCCAAACAAGTAGCCCAAGTCCACGCTAATTTCGCATGCTGACATGACTATACAAGCTTGTTATCCATTCGTACGTTATGAGATCAGAGGAGCCGCGTGCCTACGTCAGTGATCTGTGCAATAATTTGCCAGTCATTGGTCGGTTGGTGGTGACATCAGCGGATGACGAAAGCTACATAGTTCTCAGTAATTGGTCGTGGATGGATGACGTCAGTCGGCTGAAGAAAAAATAACGAACCTCGTACGTTTGCTGCGAACAAAATCTTTGATTATTTCTAGCGAAGGGATTTCCCCAACGGATTTGACCCATATTTGAACTTAGACTTAGAAATATGCTATAGAATGTGTGTGCAAAATGTGACACAAATCCGATAATTCATTAAAACATTATAGCGCAAACACACAGACAAACCGTTCACTTAAGAGTCTAATCGACTCTAATAAACCTGTTTAAACCAATTATAGTGAGAGTCTATTTGTTTCCTCTTGCGAATACAGCGATTGGTATGGCTACTAATTATCTAACACGTGTGAATAATTACCCCTCCTAAAAATACAATCCTTAACACCCAAATGATTTCTTGGCCGCGGTTCCACGACGCGTATGCAACCGTAAAACCAGTGGTCGCTTGCATTTCTAGCTTTTGATGAACTGCGATGGATGGCATGGCGGCGCAGACCTCACAATTAAAGACGAGCCCACTACGATTCTTCTATCTATTTCATTTTAAACTGTAAGTTGAATTTAAACACTAGTGAACTGAATCAACATTAAAATTTTAAGCACCGTTTGGCAGTTACGGGAGGCCTCCAGACCATTTAGTATCGGCGTTTTGAACATTTCGTTTATCCGTCTGCTACGTTGCTACATCGCACGACTGATAAGGATGAAATATCTAGATAGCACAGTCATTGCCCAAAAGTAGTTTTATGAATTTGCTCCCTGCTCCCCTTCCCTGACAAAAAAAAAATGTCATACAGTAGAAGTTGATTTAAATATTTCTCCTTCCCCCCCTCCCAAAAAAATTACTAGGCATTAAAGTCAGGAACCATTGTCTAAACAAGTAGCCTAAGTCTACGCTAATTTCGTATGCCGACATGACTATACATGCTTGTTATCCAGTTCGTACGTTATGAGATCAGTGGGGCCGTCTGCCTACGTCAGTGATTTGTAAACATAAGTTAAGGAAGTTGCCAGTCATTGGTCGGTTGGTGGTGACATCAACCGCTGACGAAGGCTACATAGTTCTCAGTAATTGGTCGTGGATGGATGACGTCAGTCGGCTGAAGAAAAAATAAACCTGATTAAACCAATTATAGTGAGAGTCGATTTGTTTCCTCTTGCGAATACAGCGATCGGTATGGCTACTAATTGTATAACACGTGTGATACCCCTCGTAAGAGTACAATCCTAGCACCCAAATGATATCTTGGCCACGATTCCACGACGCGTATGCAACCGTAAGACCAGTGGTCGCTTGTATTTTTAGCTTTTTGCCTCAATCCCCCATAGATGTTTTGATCAACTGCATCGGATGGCATGGCGGCGCACACCTCTCAATTAAAGACGAGCCCACTTCGATTCTTCAATCTGTTTCATTTTAAACTGTAAGTTTAATTAGACCAATAGTGAACTGAATCAACATTAAAGATATTCAGCACAGTTTGGCAGTTTTACGATATGGGAAGCCTCCAAACCGTTCAGTCTCGGCGTTTTGAACGTTTCATTTACGTACCCAACTGCGACGTTGCCACGTCGCACGACTGATAAGGATGAAATATCTAGATAGCACATTCATTGCCCAAAAGTAGTTTTATG
>JAHWFP010086038.1:2374-12614 GCA_023313725.1 Lithobius niger | reverse complement strand
TCGTTTGGTAAACAGTAGCACTGACACCCTTCCATGAGTATACATCGCTTTAATTCTTCGTTCAGGTAGTCTTACGAAATATAAGTCCGAAGGTCAACGGAAATAGGTTACTTTTAAATGCTTTGCATTAGTAACATAGCATAAGTTTTCTGCCCTACCAGTTTTCCGTGAGTCGTAAAAGAACATACAAATTAAGATAAGTGTTGATGGTGCAGAGGGGTGGGAAAGATTAAATATTCAGTAAGAGTATGGGGAGAGGAAGTTTTGCTTCATCTTTGTTCCTCTTAGTGCCCCAGTGGCGACACAGAGGTGAGGAGGGTGGGGAATAGAAACCAAAATCAACCAGGGGAACCTGGTATTTGGTGTTTCTATGTGCCATGAAACTTCCATTACCTGAAATATTAGCATTCCACACACCTCGTCGTCCAAGGCGGCAGGCGCCACTTGACCAAGCCCCCTTGGGTAGCGTGCCGGTCCCCCAAAAACACACCTCCTCGCAAACGACCAGGAGGAAACAAAGGTGGATGGAGGGGTCGCTTTGCTTAAGGGGGTTAGAGTATTCGTTTAGCGGCCACGAAGGGACCGATACGATAAAGTCTGTACACATGTACAGACATATCTCGCAGGCAATGAGATGTGAACACAGTTGGACTTCTTCATGAAGCAACCTCCATAATATTCGTAATGGGGGATATTCTGTGGTGGGTCCTGGAGGTCGAGATGGCACGAAGTTCTTGAGCGGTGACACGCATGCACTGGTCAGAACAGGTGATATCAAGCACCCTGTATGCATGTTAGACCACCGTCTTGATCCAAGTGGAGACCATCCAAGCCGAAGTTTCGCCTGATGTAGTCGTGAACAGTAGGAAAATCTGAGTCCGACCGCGTCGTAGAAAAAGAGGTAGAAACTGATGGCCCAGACTGGGCAAAGAGCCCATTCAAGCTCATCACCCAGGATATTGGACAGGGCTGGAATGATAAAGGCTGAGAGCGTTCGCAGGGGTTTTGTCTCTTAGCTCGGAAAGACGACCATGGGGTCAGGGAGAGCCCTGAAAGATCGGGAAGGAAGAAAACAATCCTTAGCGGTAGCTGAAAGGGCTTGCACTTCACTGTAGAAAGACACGCAGCTAGGGCTACCAGGAAGACCGCCTTGCGTGTCAGGTGGCTGAGATGACAGGATGAAAGAGGCTCGTAAGGGGCCGAAAGAAGGAACGTCAATACAATGGACACGTCCCAGTCCGGAAACAAGCGTCGGGTTACCAGTCGCTCTATCTCGAAGGATTTAATTAACGTGGAAATGCGGAAGACATCCTGAAGTGTCGAATGGCATGCCTCATTAGAAACTGTGTTCAAGGCCAATCGGTATACTAGAATAGTGGACCATCGCAGACCATTAAGAGATCGTTTAGAAACTGCAAGAGTTGTGGAAGAAAGGGACCGACAGGACTGACTTGCTGTGGGATAGACCAACGAATGCATCACCGCCAGTGGATATCATAGATTTTGTCGGTATAGTGCGGATAGCCTTGGAAGCAATACATGAGGCCTGCTCTGGATATGTGCCCGCTGTTCCGAGCAGTCGGACGACAGCAGCCACGCGTGATGTCGGAGCGACTGTGAGCGATGGTGGAGCAAGGTTCCGTTCCGCTAGGAATGCAAGTCTGGTTCGTCCGGGAGACAGTGTGACGATTCGACCATGAGACTGAGCAGAAGCGCGAATAAGGCTGCCTAGTGCCAGTTTGTCTCAATCAGAAAGAAGAGACCGGGGACCGAGCAATCTTGCGTAGGGCTGAAAGAAGTAATAATAATATAATAATAATAATCTTTATTACAATTACAATACAGTGATGCATCGTAATCCTCGAAACTATCATTGATAGTTTGTATGAGTTTCAATTACTAGCTTTTTCAAACTAACATAAATACACTAATTGTGCCCGTGCGCATGCTGCGCCCCCCCCCCCTCGCCTCCCTCCAGGTGTTTGGTATTTGGTTTTAACTTATCAAACCGAAGACCGAACATGTGAATGACTCCCACATATGCCCTCTCCCCCACAATTACGTTAACCTCCAATCCCCACACTCTTGCCCCCTCTCGGATTCGCATAAGTGTCCCCCCTACATGCTTGCCCACCTCTCCCTCCCCGAAAACGACGCCCCGTGACATTCTCCATTTGATTCAGCCCCAGAAAAATCGCTTGTGTGTGTTTGACTGAAGGCTAAAAAAAACCCTATCACTGAGAAATCCATCATTCAGTAAGCAAGTAATCCCATGTTTAAGTTAATCCTTTGAAACAATTCACTTCGGTAGCGCGCATTGTCCGCCACACACACTTGCCCTGGCAACCTCTCCCGCACCCCCGAAAACGGCGCCCCGTGACATTTCCCCTTTGGTGCAGCCCCGGAAAAGTCACATGCGTTTGTTTGACTGAAGGCTAAAAAAAGCCCTAAGAAATCCAGCATTCAATAAGCAAGAAGTAACCCTATGTTTAAGTTAATCCTTTGAAACAATTCACTTCGGTACTGTGCATTGCGACATTGTTGCAAGCAACGATTGTTGCCGTCCGCTTAAAAACAATTCAACTCCTTTCTGGAAGTGAACATTTAGGAAATATGTTCCATCGTATCAGGCTGCTAATTTCGAGGCCCCCAATGGGCCTCGAAATTAAGAACCAATCGTCGTTTACTTTAAAGTTGTCTGGTTTAGTAGACACGGGTTGTTTTTTTTTGCTCAACCACCAACAATGGCACAGTCGACGCGACTGAAACTTTGTTGGCCGAATTTCCATTTTTTTTTTTTTATTGGGGCCTTGGCCTTAAGCCACACGCCCACCCTAAGATTCTCTTGACCGCTTTGGTATCACAACAATACCAAAAAACGAACACAAAAACGCCGTGGCAGGTGTGGTAAGTGGCGCTATCTCTTCGAAGACTTTGGAAAAAGTGTTATAACCCGAACTTGTAATCCAAGGCCGTCAATAGACGCCGACATGGCAGGTTTGGTAGTGGCGCCATCTGTTCGAAGACGTTGGAAAAGTGTCCCCACCCGAATTTGAAGACGAATCCCGTCAACAGATGGCACTACAGGGTCGGGTACTGGAATGGCGTGGCCGGTGACTTGGCCGCCTGCTCCGTATTATATATGTAGGTATTCAACACTTCACCATTGGTGATACATGAAAGAAATATTTTCATTAAACACCATTATATATTAAACAAAAACAATCTTATTGACTTTTATATATACATTATTTATCTGAAGTACCCAAAAACAAAACAATGGGGGGGGGGGGGAAAGAAAAAAAGAGTATAAAAATAATAGAATCATTTTTTTGCATTATTTCATTATTAACCTTTCAATCAATGTTTTTTTTATAGTTGTTTTATATTCTGCTAGTTCATCAAATTTCTATCTAATTTATTGAAAATGTGTGGTATGTACCACTGTTTGTTTCTTTTACCATATTCGTTACTTATTCTTGGTGTTGTAAAAATTTGC
This sequence comes from Lithobius niger, assembly GCA_023313725.1. Classification (NCBI taxonomy): domain Eukaryota; kingdom Metazoa; phylum Arthropoda; class Chilopoda; order Lithobiomorpha; family Lithobiidae; genus Lithobius; species Lithobius niger. Next base: position 9,115 of record JAHWFP010086038.1, on the reverse strand, counting down.
TTTTTTTTCGTAAATATCTGGAGTTATGCGTGTTATGTTATTTGTAAGCATTAAAATAATAGTTCTTTGTAATTACTGTGTAATTTCTCAATTCTATTAATTTTAAAATTCTGTTTTCTTTATATGTATATATATCACTAGTAGACTTTTTTTTATTTCATTTCCAAATAATATTTTGACTATTTTATTTTGCAATTTTTTGTACTCTTTCTATTAGATAATCCGCTGTGAACCCATAAAGTTCAAGTCCATATCTCAGTACACTCCCTACCCACGCATCATTCACATTTTTTGGGCTTAAAATATTTCTTAATTGATTTAATTTGGGTAAAATTTGTCTTAATTTTGTTATAATGCGTAAGATATGAGGTATAAAATTCCAGTTTGTATTTATGTTGACCCCGAGATATTTTGCATCTTTTTCTTTTCCAATTTTGAACAGTTGTTATTGCATCCATTAATTAATGTATTATTATTTAAGTTTTTACAGTTCCCATAATGTTTAATAATATATATTTCTTTGAATTCATTCATCTTCGGCACATTTATGTCTATTTGGATTATTTTTTCTTTGCTAATGAATAATTCATTTGTTATGAACCAGTCATTTAATTGATTAAAATCATCCTGTAAATTGTTCATCATTTCTGAATAGTTATTGTTTATTGACATTAGAATTGTGTCATCGGCAAATAAATAAGTTTGCGTTTTCTCTTAAGTTGTTTGAAATATCATTGGTATAAATTATGTATAACAAGGGTCCCAACACTGATCCCTGTGCAATAATAATAATAATAATAATAATAATAATAATAATAATAATAATTATAATAATTTTATTCAGTATAAATATACACACATTTCATGTGCATGCACGAAGCTCAAAGAGCTTGTATGTGCACTGAACATATCCAAAACCTAATGTCATAACAATTTCATAACATGTTTATTTTTTACACCATATTTTTCAGGTTTTAACACACACACACACACACACACACATACAAATAAACAAATACTAAGTCAATAAGCTAACGAAGATGCAATTTAAGTATGATCAATTAGACCTTATAATAGTTCAGCATAAGCCAATTCTTAATTTTTTTTTTGATATTAGATCTGGTTAGGGTCTGTCTGATATCCAATGGTATTTCATTTAAAATAGTTGGAATATTATATTCCAGTCTTCTTTTGCCATAGGAGTTTCTCCAAGATGGTATTTTGAGCCATGCTGCATGATTTCGTACATGTCTTAAAATTTTAGTCTGATATGTTAAATCAAAAAAATTATTCGTTATTACTGTCAATTTAAGAATAATAATAATAATAATAATAATAATAATAAAAAGTTTCTGCAAGAAAAGCAAAGGGTTTGGAAAGGGCCATTTTAAGAGGCTGCTAACAACCAACCCTAAAAGTTACAAAAGAACACAAAAAGCAAAAAAAAATAAAAAAATGCAATTTCCATTCATTAACACCCGGGGATGCCGTATACAACAACCTACACTCAAAGCAGTTAAGTCAAAGCGCAAACTACGGATGAGCTAAAAAAGCTGAAAGACAACATATGTTAAGCATCCTTCTGAATGCACCCACAGAATTGGCCGAGACAATCTCGTCACTCAATGCGTTCCAAACGGGAACTACTCTAACCCTCAAAAAGAATTTTTAACAATTCAAACGGTACTTGGGAATATGTAATTTATACTGGTGACCCCCATATCTTAGTAAGATTGCTCAGATCGATCAGAGGGAGAATTAGCGGTAGTTTATCGTGAACGATCAAGTAGTTTAGTTTGAGATCAGCCTTTAATCTGAGTAAGTCGAGTGACTCAAGCTTTAAAACTTTTAGTCACTGAGCGTAGGTTAAGTTCAGCATGCCTGGTAATGACTTAGTATTCCGCCTCCGTAGCGACTAGATCTGGACAATGTCCTTTAGGAGACCCCGTGACCAAACCCGACTTGCGTACTCGAGAATAGGGCAAGCATCGACCCTGTATACCTAAAGACCAATATCACGATTTCCCGAGGAGAAGCAGCATTTGGCCATTGCTGCCCTACGATTTGTGGACATACATATGAATTACAACGAGTGGAAGTTTTCAAGTCCGCCTGAAACCAAATTTCAAGATCTTTAATGATATCAACCGATGTTAAGACTTGTGAATTAACAGAATAGGCAACAGTATTGGTTTCGTTACCAACATGGAAACAAATGCATTTGTCCTTAGCCAGTGGTAATTGCCAGTCTCTGGACCTATAGTCACCATATTGTCGATTTCAGATTGAAATCACTGAAAATCTGAGTAATTTATAGTTAGTTATACAATGTAACTTTAAGTCATCGGCAAATTTTTCCTGGTTAGTATTTTGATGGCAAGCTGTTAAATCATTTAAGTAAAGGACGAAAAGTAGAGGTGTCAAAACTGAGCCTTGTGGGATGCCACTAATAATTTGCGTGTCCTCCGATTTTTCATCTCCCACAATTACGTTTTGAGTAGGCTCAGTAAGAAAGGATTTGATCCAATCAAGTAATTTCTCCACGAAGCCATAGTGCTGAAGTTACAACAATTTGTTATGGGCCAACGACTCAAAGCCTTTTTGAAATCAAACAGAATCACATCTGTCTGAATCCCCGAGTCAAGTGCATTAGTCCATTTATCCAATGCGCCAAGTAATTGGTGTATCGCAGAGCAACCTGACAGGAAGCTGAACTGGTCATTACTGGTCATTAAAGTAGCTTGGGTGATGGGAAGAGGTACCCGAAAAGGCAGTTCCAATTCTGGAAGAGGTCGTCTACGGCCCAAGCACGGTCTTCGGCGACTGGACTGGCAAACTGGGGAAGTTTGGCATTGAGCCTTGTGGCAAAGAGGTCCAAGTACGGTCGTTCCCAAATCTCGACGAGAGATGTGCAGATGGACGTCTTGAAGGCCCATTCCCCCACTGGTGGGAACCGTCGGGAGAGGGAGTCCCCAATCTCGTCGTGGCTGCCTGGTATGTGAAGTGGAAGTAACGCCTTCTGAAGAGTGATGCAGAGACTGAAGATATCAAATGTGACATGGTGAAGGAACTGTGACTTGGTGCCGCCCCCTTTTTGGAGGTAGGCTGTTGCAGTCGTGTTGTCGATAGGGAACTTGACCGTCCTGCTTTTCACGAGACGTTGAAAATGTTTGAGGCCGAGGAGGACTGCCTTTCAATCTCGTCTGGCATGTAATATAAGGCCGATAAAAATAAATGCATTGGTTCTCATAAGTATACAAACCAAAAGTCGATGCGGACGAGCGACTTTTTATTTTTATTTTTTAACCTCACAAAGTCCTATGCGGAGCGGCAATATTTTTTCGTGGGAAGGGGGGGTTAATAATTTTTTTCTTGTGTGGAGGTTTCCTAAAAATACTTAAAATAATGTGAAAAACCTATATTTTGAAACCTAGTTATCGCAGGCATGATGCTTGACCGAATCGGAAAGTACTAGTTTGAATTGAACACCAAACATCGAATAAAATAGTGTATGCTAGGAAAAAAAATGAACACTGCTGCTAAAAAAAAAAGATACAAATCACAGAATCAGTTCATTTTTGGAGATTGATTTACCTAATCAAGCTCCTGTACGCTAGCAAGCGAAGTCGGCATGATATGACTCCGCATCACCCAAGCAACAGCCACCTACAGTAAAGGCCGTATCATCTTTGCTTTCCACAATGCAAACCGCTAGAAGGCGAAACAATTACCTACGCGACAAGTTTGCCAAGTGGCGTCATCGGTTGCAGAATTTGGCATACTCGTCGGTTAATTTGAAATTTCGGCGCTTGGTGTAGAGATGGCAGCACCTAGCAAACTTGCGCTTATGTCAATTGTTGATTTTAGTTGCATTTTTTGGTCTGATATGATACGGCCTTTAATGTAGGTGGCTTTTCCAAGACCGCTTTTCCCAAATAAATTGGACTGCGCATGCTCCGACCCTGACGTCATTTGTGTTCTTTGTTGTGTCATGTATTTGTTTTCTCTAATATCAACATGGCTGTCGTTGTCGATCCAACGAATCGATATAACTCTGGACCATGAATGGACGCATCTCTGGGCCACCTGGACTAATAAACTAGTAAATACTTATTATGAAACGTAAGTGGGACTACTCCGAACGTAAAAATTGTATTCGAGTGTATTATGCTACAATTGGCAATGTGGAATTTATGTTAGGATCAACATTTATACCCGCGTATGATTTTCCCAATACTCCGCACGCCGTTGTTCATGAAAAATAATTTCGGCACGCTGCCGCTGCCCGCCGCCGTTAATTTTTTGGCGCGCCACGCCACTAGGTAGTTTTGCATTTTAATTCAAAATTTCAGTTTTGATTTTTTAACGAGTTTTTCACGATCTGAGGAACCGTAAAAACAAAAAAGATAAGAAAGATTAAAATCCTTGCCAGGCCAGGCCGGAAGGGCACCTTATATATTTTTTTGTTAACAGTTCCGATAGGCGGGTTGTTATTGTCAGTTTCGTGCAAGAATTTCATAAAGAAATACATAAACTGATAATGCAAAAAATCGTAACATTATTATTTTCATAGACGAAAGACAAAGCTCTCTATTGGGTGGTTCCGATAGGCGGGTTGTTATTGTCAGTTTCGTGTGGTTTTGTGTGGTTTTGTTGTTATTGTCAGTTAGGTTAGGTTAGTTAAGTTTGGGGTTTTACATTTCATACTGAGGTAGTTAACTGGTTGGGGTTTGGCATTTCATACTGGGGCATTTAATTGGTTAGGTTATGTTTATGATGATTTGATGAGTTTCCGCAATTTGGGACCAATTTGTAGTACCTTCCATGAAAATTAAAGGTAAGTTTTTTCCTCTTTTTTCGTATTTCGGGCCATGTGCGTAAAGGGAACATGGGAAGAAAACGGGCTCTCGTCCGATTTTTTTAATGGACTAAGAATTACCTGCTGAGTAATGTTTTCCTCTTCCATTTTTCGGGGAAAACGCACCGTTTGGTCGTGGTGAAGGTCCAAAATTAACACCGCGCCGCGCCAGAAAGCTTGAAACTGGGTGAAAGTCCAGCAAGTGAAACGCCAAACCCCAACCAGTTCATTAGCTCAAGTGAAATGCCGAAGCCGGTTCCTAACCTAACCGACAATAACAACAAAACCAAACGAAACTGACAATAACAACCCACCTATATGAACTGTTTACGGGAAAAAATATCAACTGAGAACACGGGAAGAAAACGGCCTCCCGTCCGCAACCGCAAAGAGTGCGGCTTTCAATAATTTCTGACGGCCAAACGAACCCTTTGCCCCAACAATATTATGCGAAAATGTTGTTCAGTTGATCATTTTACGTCATTCAACCTCAACGTGAGATCAATCGGTGAGGAGCCGTTATTCTTCCCATAAGCCGCGTAAAGTAAACTTGTTCTCTATTGTTTATTTTACTATCGAAAGTGATCGAGGAAAGAATTTATAATTCTGCCTTTATTCCGTTAGCTACGTGCCTAGCATGCACTATCCCGTTGTTTCACACGTTTGTCGAATTTATAATACTACAACAAACTGTTGCACGAAATAATCGATTATGCAATAATTACCTGATTAGCAGGAGCCACATAACTACACGAATTGCCAATACGCATAGAATCCTAGGACAGCCTTCCCGCAAACCGTAAAGTTGCCGCCATTTTTTTTTCAGTGATTCGCCAATAGCCCAACAACAGATAGATTCCGTTTTCCGTGCATGTTGTCGAAAAAGATGGGCCAGTTCCGGTTCAACTTTTTTTTCATACAGAAACATAATTGGCAAAATTTTTTAGTCAAGAACTACAACCCTTCATATGCAAACGATTTAGCCATAAACTGTTCAATAACAACGCCTACATTTTGCTGGTACGTCTTCTAATCGAAATTATGAAAAATCGACTAATATTTTAGTCACTTCCGGCCATACGATAAGGGTGATAGGCATGACCAGTTCAAATAAATGACTGGAGTGGGACGAAACGTCATTTAACAATATCTCACGACGCAAGCCCCTTTTTCTCCCCGACTGTATTTCAATAACTGCTTTATGCATTACATGCATAAGCAGTTAAAAAAGGTAAGAAAGATTAAAATCCTTGAAATAGCAAAATGAAACTCAAAACAAACAAATGTGCTGAAGTACTTAGCGCCGGTGCACACGTGCGTTTTTTGAACGCTGCGGCGCCGCTGCGGTAACGCAGCCAATCAATGCACACGTGCGTTTTATTAACGTGCGTTGACGCTGCGGTGCCGCTTCGGTGACGTATGTGGGCGTTCGGTTCCCTAACCCTCAGTAGTGTATGGTACTATTAGTGTGCATTAATATGGCGTTGTGTACGGCTCCTAACAGAAATCAATACTAAACTTCGGTGCACAAACCTCTTTCCTAACTAATTCAGTGCTATTAGAGATTTTCAGTCTGTAACAGTTCCAATGCAATTCGTGTTTGAAGATTTCAAATTTTCTCCGTAACAGATTTCAATGCTGAGGGGAAAGCCTAGCATAACGTTGTTGTGTGCAGATTAGTATTGAGCTAACGCTCGCCAATGTTGAGCGCGACGTTGTTGTGTGCAGATTAGTATTGAGCTAACGCTCGCCCAATGTTGAGCGCGGCGTAACAGATTTTCAATGCTGTGTGAGCTCACATGTCGTGTTGTGCGCACGATAGCATTGAGGCCCGCAGGCTAGAGTTCTGCGCGCGCGGCGAGTTGAGTGTGTTGGAGGAGAGG
>JAHWFP010086032.1:1033-13118 GCA_023313725.1 Lithobius niger | reverse complement strand
GCCCGTCCGCGCTGCCATGCCAACTTCCGGTAGTGACAGCCTGGTCGGCCAGAGTCAGACTCCTCTCCTCCTCGAGGCATCCCTCTACCCCGCACCCCCCTCCGTCGCTCTCCTACAGGTCTGCGGTTTCCCTCCTACCTGCAGGCAGGCAGCAGGTATATAAAGCTAGTTTTAGCTTTATTTTAATTTTTCGGAACTTTATTTCTAAATTTTAATTTAAAGATTTAAACTTAACGTTTGACTTGAGTTTCGTGATTATGGGTAGTTAAAACCATCGGCATGATTTGGTCTCCCCTCCCATAACTTAAGGGTTTAAGGGTCCCCTTTCTAAAAACCGGCTTTCTTTCTGTTTGTACTACATAGCGTACTCAAACAGTTATTTTAGATTCACCAAGGTCCTGTAGCATAATTACAGAAGCACAGACTTCGATGGTAGGGCCCTGATTATTGCTAGCGTGACTCAATGTGAAAGAGTAGATTTGATCTAGTGCAAGATGCCTTGAAACAAAATCTTAAACTTGGACTAAGACTGAAATTTGTGAGAGTACAGTTTCTGTTTAGGTGACACCAAAAGAACTTTTTCTATTCGAAATTGTAAGTGTGAATTTTCTTAAATGTAAATTCTTTGCCGATAATTTATTTTCTGTAAATTACTTGTGTGCTTTTATTTAAAGCTATTCAGTTGTTGTAAAAAGACTGGTTGCCAATGTAATGTATTTCATTCCCCCTGTTTATTAAAACGAAGAGTTTTAAACTCAGTTGCTTCTAGAGAGATTTAATTTGCTAGTGTTTTAACTAAAAACAACTCTTTTTATTTAAAGCCTAAGGTTAGCAATTAAACCACCCACCTGGTGGCAGTGAACCAAATCGATTAGATAGTACTAAAACTTCAGATAGGACGTAGACGCTCTGTTCCTAACCGTGCAGTAGTGACTGCCATGCTTGTTTAAACTCCGCAAAAGTAAAAACGGCCACCCGAAGTACTTCTAACTTTCCCGAGACCACACCAGATGTCGGTGCAGAACAGTAGGCACCTCTAGGACCTGTGAGCACCGCTACAAACTTAGCGGACGCGGTTCAGATTGCTGGGTATTCCTGGATAAAAACCCAAGATAAAAATGCTTTTTCTAATCTAAATTAAGTGTTTAAGAATCAACTTCGTTTTTCTTGTATTAATGTGAATTTTTATTGTAAATTCAAGCCAAGTGTTTTTGCCAAACTTGTCAAAAGCTGAACTAGTGAACTAAATGTAAAAGTGTTATTTTTATTATTCTGATGTTTTAAAATAAAAACCAAGAGGTTTTAAACCTCAGGTTCGTTCCTTGGTAAGATTAATTGTTTCTAGTGTAAATTATTATGTAGCCCAATTTAGCTTTATACTTCGTTTAAGCAATTAAATTAATCCACCGTTGGTGGCAGTGTATTACCGGAAGCATTAAGGTTAGGCCTAGAATAGGACACCGATGCTCCATCCCCCAAGCCAGGACTGTAGCCCATGCTGTGCTTATTGTCGTAAAAAGTCGAAATAATCACGTAACCTGATGCGAAGAAGTACTCGTCAACCAAGGATGTCGGGGGCGCTGTAACGGCGGATGCTACGACGGGGTAGGTGCTTGTAACGGCGGATGCTACGACGGGGTAGGTGCTTGTAGCATCGCCGCTCGCCTGGTGTAACTTGATCTTCTTACTATTACTTTTGGGTACTTTTTGTTTCAAACAAGCACAACAGCTACAGTCCCGGCGTAGGGAATGGAGCTACACATGTCCTAAAATTGTAGGCTAACTGTAATAATAAGCGGTAACGCTGCCACCAAGGTGGGAAAATTAGGCTAGCTAAGCTAAGTTTAAGAGAATTGTCTTACAAGTTAACTTCTAGCGAACAACGAGCGAATAAACTGACGGACGTTTAAGAAAAACTCCTGGTTTTTATTTTAAACAAACATGAATAAAAATATCGCACTACAAATACATTTGGTAACTTTACACCTAGTTTAGGTTATAAAATACAGGGGGAATTTACATTAAATTCGACACTAGAACCAACACGAGGTTCACATAAACAATTTCAAATAGAAAAAGTGAAATGAGTAGGCACAAGGGGATTTCGCAAAAGAGCCCTCTAAATTACGAACAGCCTCAGCTGTCTAGTAATAGTAGACCTAAATAACAGTTATGTTTCAACCGTGAATTAACTAAGCATTAAACCTCCCAGAGTTGCTGTTGATAAGTCAACTCCTTAAATTATAGAGCCGCGGCTACTTATAAAGTGGACCCGAGCGTTTAATCAAAGCAACCTTCCACGAAGATCAAACCGTCCCTGTTTACATTAAACTGCGTTTAAAGAAACAAAATAATGAAAGCTGGTTTTTAGTAAGGGACCGTGAACCCTTAAATTATGGCTGCCAACGTCCGAAATGCCGTTTGGCTTGACACTCCATAAATTTACTTTCTAAAGCTACGAGGTTTAGTTAACATTAAACTATAAATTTTGACGTAAAGTCCAAAAAATAAACTTTTAAAGTTAAACTAAGTACGATACGAACCACTACCTTTGCCCGGCATGGCAACAATCGGACCGCGGCATCTCCACTCCCGACCGGCGTAGCGACCTCTAGCTTTGAGAATCCTTGAGCTGTGCTAACGAGTGTCTCTGGGTTTGGGGTTTTATGCCTTCTGCTTGGCAGGCAGGTAGAGGGTTAGCGCGGACCTGTAGGAGAGCGACGGCGGGGGTGAGTGGGGAAGAGGTGGACGCTTGGAGGAGGAGAGACACACCAAAATCGGCCGCGCCGTCATTACCGGAAGTCGGCCATGACAGCGCGGACGACCGGGGTAGCTTGAGCGCTCTGACTGGCTGACGGAATTGAAGCAGTGTTTTGGTTGGCTGGATTCGAATTGACAAAGGGAATTGCCGACTTGAAAACTTAGAGGCCTGGCTTTGAATGTGCAAGTGAGTTTTCAACTCATAACAACGTGATTTTTAGGCCTATTAAAATAAACTACGACGTTAGGCATCGCAACTATTGAAGGAGGGGGGGGGGGAAACGAAGTGTATTGCACAGAATAAACATTTGACTTTGGGGAACGGATTGCTATATACAAGGCATGTTTTTAACGAAGGATAGCTAGTTTGTTTACGTTTTTAGAGGTTCGCTACGGTCGGAGTTTGGATGGAGATGCTATAAAAAATAAACATAAAATCATACACTGGGTCCATAGAAATAGACAAACATAAACATTGGAGCTCCGGTAGGGTTCATGGCAAGAAGTTAAGTTTACCAAAATGCATTAAGTGCACAAATCAAAAGATTAAATATTCCAGCTAGTTTTTTAAAGGGCTAATTGCAGTTTAGGTTAGATTTGAAACTGGTTTGAACATCGGACATTTTTCATAAATAAGCAAAGTCGTCACCTGTTAGAAATAAAAAATATCGTGTGTTGACAACATCTAAAACACAACTAAGCTGAAAAGTGTTTCGGCTTTATGCCAACAGAAATATACATTATTTACATGTTTTCAAGTGGAATCGTCATACAGACGATGCTCTTCTGGTAGGTAAGAGTACTGCCCTCAGGTTTTTTCTTCGATGGTGTTGAGGTGTCCTCACCACGAGCGTCTGATACGAGACCGCGTTTACAGCGCTACAAGCACCTCAACCTTCGTAGCGTCCGCCGCTACAGAGGAGAGACTGGCCCAAACCGTCCGAGCTGGCACTACCGGAAGTCGGCCATGACAGCGCGGACGGGCAGGGTAGCTGGGCTGCTCTCTATGCGTGGGGAGTTGACTCCGTGTATTTACGGCAACGGTATTGAAGGAGCCGAGTCAACAAAGGTTTTTTAAAGGCTTTGTGAACAATTAGAGGCCTGGCATGGAAGTGCAGTGAGTTTAAAACTCGTAAACAACGTGAATTTAGGCCTATAAAAATAAATTACGATGTTAGGCATCGCAACTATTGAAGGAGGGGGGGGGGGAACGAAGTGTATTGCTCAGAATAAACATTTGACTTTGGGAAACGAATTGCTATATACAAGGCATGATTTAATTAAAGGAAAGCTAGTTTGGTTTCGTTTTTCGAGGTTTGCTACGGTCGGAGTTTGGATGGAGATGCTAAAAAAAATAGACATAAAAATTCATACACTGGGTCCGTAAAAATAAACAAACATAAAAGTTCGAGCTCCGGTAGGGTTCATGGCAAGAAGTTAAGTTTACCAAAATGCATTAAGTGCAAAAATCAAAAGATTAAATATACCAGCTAGTTAAAATGGGCTATAACGCATGTTAGGTTAGGTTTGAACGTCGGACATTTTTCATGAATAAACAAAGTCGTCACCTGTTACAAATAAAAAATATTGTGTGTTTTTACATCTAACACAAAAAGCTGGTGGTGTGTTTTGGCTTTATGCCTAAGAGAAAAATATACAATATTTAAATTTTTAAAGTGGAATTGCCATAAAGACGATTTTCTTCTGGTGTGGAAGAATTCTGCCCTCAGGTTTTTTCTTCGGTGGTGTTGAGGTGTCCTCACCACGAGCGTCTGATACGAGACCGCGTTTACAGTCCGCCGAACGACCGACCATGATAGAACCTGTTGCTAACACATCTTCGGCTTCACCCATCCAATGCGGATAGCTGGTCCCCCGTAGCCCAGACCTCCTATCTCTGCAAGTGGAATTTCTCTGCGCCAAGGAGTGTTATTCTCGCCTCAAGCTTCAAGTGAAAGCCCGGCGCTCCAAGAAGAAGCATCCGGTACTACCACAGGATGAGCCAATTGACATGTCTTCCCGGTCCTCCCTGCATTCCGCTTCCTCCCGATATCTGCTGACTGCGGACTGTCAGCATCTGTCCAAGAACGCGTTCGCGTCCTCATGGATTCCCCACTCTGATCCTTTAGTCATAAGCGACCGGTCTCCCCTCCTTGGACACACCGGTTCATGGACACCTGGGTTCAGTCCGCATAAAAAAAGATGCGTCTCTCTTCTCCAAGGACTGCAGGACCCTCTGGCATCCTTGCTTCTGCAACATATTACGAATCTTCACCTCCCCACCAACATCCCTCAGACGCCTTTGGTTCCTATTCAGGGAGTCCACACCGTCCTTCTCTTGATGCTTCGGACATCTCCTCTCGCCAAGTGCGCCCACCGATCACCCAGTGGATCCTGACCCTTCGGAGATTCCGTTTCCAGACTTACTCACTCAAGGTATTAGAAACAGTTATCCCGGACTGCTTCCTGTATAAACCAACTCCTCAGGACTCTGCCTCATCCATTAATCACGGACTCTCCACTGGTCTTGGTTTCGGTCTCCGGGATCAGCCTCCTTGTCAGAATCCCGTGCTCGGACAATCTGCTACTCTCCTCACTACCCTGCTCCGTACTGGTGGGCTCCTTTTAGGGAATGGGACACCACTTGAACTTGACAAGGACCCTTCACCTCGTGCAGGTCGGGAATCCTTTTTCTTCCGCCCCACAGGAGATGGAGCTGCCAACCCACGAAACTAAGACAGGTATCCTCACAGTTATTGGCTGCGGACACCCGAATGGATTTCGGAACATCCGTCTACCTTTCTAGAAGGGCTCCGGTGTCTGTCTTGGACATTTGACTCTGACTCCTGGCAGCCTCCCAGGCAGATGTTCTTGTCTGATGGCAAGACTGGTGGTGAGCAGTGGGTCCTCGCCTTCGGGCTCGAAGATCGCTGCACTAAGCCGGTTGAGCCGTTTGATCAGTGAGTGGAACACTGCCGCTAATGTTTTGTGTGAACGACTATCTGCAGACCCCTCACCAGAGGAAACAAATCGGCCACCCTCATCAGTCAAGTCTTCCATAAGGCATGCTTTGCCACCTTCCATTCGATGAACTGGTTCACCCATGCTCTCTTCAATTCTACCCTCCAGTTGCGCGACATCGCTGTCAACACTGCCCCAAACGTCCATGACTCTAGCTCTACTCGCCATGTCCTCCATGATCAGCCTATCCACGAATCGGATATCCTCTATCGTGGCCTCATTCCGAAGCTAGCTCCTCGACATTACACGAAAACCTAAACCTTTCAAGGCCATAGGACAACGACGACAACGGACGGCAGGGACCACGGTCCCATCTGACCCTAAGGACGATTGGTGCACAGCACCACGGACGGACACCCAACATCCGGTCTACCCGGTCGCCCTTTCAGAACAAGGGACATGGTCGTGGGTGCTCTTACGGACGCTGTGCTACACTTCTTTGCCCAAAGAAAACAGGCGACCTGCGCCTTATTTTCAATCTCCGTCCATTAAACAGGTTCGTTCGGAAGCCCCACATCTCGCTTCACGATTCCGTATGACACCTATTTCGCTGTCTCGTCGATGGAGTAATCTACGAGTTTACTTGCCTTCCGTTTGACCTCAATGCGGCCCCCAGGATTTTCACTCGTCCTAAATGTAGTTCTCGCTCGCCTACACCAGTACGGCTTGCGTGCGGACGCCTATCTCGATGACTGGATTCTTCCACACCAGGACCACGTCCAGCTCCTTGTCCAGAGACACCACCCATCAGCTATTGCACTGCCTCGGATTTGGCATAAACTTTCCCAAGTCAAGATTGTCTCGTTCTCAAATCTTCGTCTTTCTCGGAGTCTACTTCGACCTTCGGGCAGCAACAGTCATGCCCTCTCCAGACAGGATTCAATCAATTCTCCACAAGATGCGAAAATTTCTCCCGACTCCGGTCTTCACACGTCGTCAACTAGACCCGCTCATCGGGTCGTTAGATTCCGTTGCCCTCCTCGTCCCGTACAGCAGATGGCTAGTCAGACCTCTTCACCTTTTCTGCTACCACAAATGGTCCCCACGGACACAGACAGACGCCTTACCATGACTACGCTCGGACACCTTCCCGACAACAACCCTGTTACAATGGTATAAACCTACGCTTTCTGACCATTGTGGCGTACACGGACACCACACACGAACCACATCCGGACATCCTTCTCTTCTCCGACGCTTCACTCGCTGGATGGGGGGTACACCTTGGCAGCCACACCTTGGCAGCCACACGTACTCTGGAAGCTGGCCGAACGTTCTTCCCGGACATATCAACGTCCTCGAACTCCAAACAATATATCTCTGTCTCCAACACATCCAGAATCACCTCAGTGGAAAGGTGGTACAAGTTCACATAGACAACACTACAGCAGTGACCTACCTACGGAATGGGGGAGGCACCACATCGCATCTGACATCTTTTCCCGTTGCATCAGCCAGAGAATAACAGTACTGCCTCCCCACATTCCGGGCAACCGCAATGTAATCACGGACTCCATCTCTCGGCATCGTCCTTCTCCGGGGGAATGGTTCCTCAAGACATCCATTTGCACGTCTCGATTCCATCTTTGGAAACGGCCTTACCTCGACCTCTTCGCCATGAGGTTCAATGCCAAACTTCCCCACTTTGTCAGCCCGCTTCCCGACAGCCGAGCATGGGCTGTGGACGCCTTGACACTGAACTGGAGTCATCTTTTCGTATATCTCTTCCCTCTTCCAAAGCACCTTCCTCTCCTCCTACAAAAAATCTCTCTGACTCCCGAACTCTTCATCCTAGTAGCCGCGAAATAGCCAGCAGCAGCTTGGTTCCCCTTGCTTCTCAACCTTCTCACGGACACCCTGGACCTTCTGACACAGAACCACGGGATGAACCTCCACCGGAAACCAACACCACTCCAGTTACACGCGTGGCTACTATTGTCTGACTCCTCGAAGCATCAGGAGTTCCTCTCGAATAGGCCTCTTGCATTGCATCTAAAGCAGTATGCTCCTCTACCAACAAGATCTACGACAGCCACTGGAAATGATGGTTTCGTTGGTGTCTGCAACGGACGGTCGATCCAGTCAATCCGCCTCTAGCCCAGCTTTGCTTTTTCTCAACGATCTCTTCAAAGAGGGATTACGAGGTTCCACTATTCTGGTATACCGCTCCGCCCTCAACATGTCTTCCAGGCAGCCGATCACCCATCTCTCCTTGGCGATTTCTGTATCTCGGCTCTCCTTCGTACTTTTGAATTGGAACGACCGGTAACATGTCGTCTCTTCCCAATCTTGGATCTTTCAATTGTCCTTAACGCGTTGCTCGAACCACTTTATGAAACTCTATCAGCCTGTCGCCTCAGTCACCTTACCAGAAAAACCGTTTTTCTCGTTGCATTGGCTGCATGCCTCCGTTGTAGTGAAATTCAGGCCTTGTCCGCCACAACCACGGACTGCTTCTTTCACACGGATTGCTCTGCGGTCTCCTTGATTCCTCGGTCCTCCTTCAGAGTCAAGACCCAGAAACCAAGCGAGCGAACCAATTCCGTTACTATTCCGGCCATAACACCATTAACTAGTGATGAACCAGAAAGGTCCCTCTGCCTTGTCCGTGCCATCTGTTACAACCTGCAGAATAGACGTGGTCGAGCACAGCTCTTCCTCCCATTCGCTTCAGCCTCTGGAGTAACATCAACACATGTGATCGCCACATGGATTAAGTCCGTCATAGTGAATGCCTACAAAGCCCTGGATATTGACTGTGCTGACCAAAGAATTTGGGTCACGGCGCATGAACTTCGTGCAATTTCTACATCCTGAGCCCACTACAGCAACATTCCCATCTCCGACATTATGGAAGCTGCTTCTTGGCGACATCCGACTGTTTTCACGTCGCATTACCTTCGGGACATGTCGGCACAAGCGGACGGCTTATACCGCATTTACCCCTTGTCGCCGCAAGGCGGATCCTCTAACTTCCCCCTAAGCTTTAAGCGAAGACCTGGTTCTTCTTGGGGATCGGCACGCTACCCTAGGGGGCTCCGTCAAGTGGCGCCCACTGCCTTTGACGAAGTCAGTGGAATGATAATATTAGGTAATGGATATTTTCATGGCACATAGAAAGTCCAAAATACCAGGTATGGCTGGTTGATTTTTGTTTCTATTGCCCTTATGGCATACATTACCTAATATCCCATCCTCCTCCCCTCTGTGTCACCACTGGGGCACTTAGGAGGAACGAAAGATGAGGCAGGGACCTTTGTCAGCGTTTATATACTGGAGGCTGCGATGCTCAGAGGGGAGTGGCGTCGATGGACATAGAACTAAAATCTCTAGATCACACAGCACAAAGAGAAGGGAATGCTACATATTAGGTAATATATTTTTTCATAAGGGCAATAGAAACCAAAATCAACCAGCCGCACCTGGTATTTTGGACAATTTGTAGCCAGGCTACTGGTTACGAATCAAGCCATTTTACCTGGCTTCAATTAGATACCCAGCTACAACTAGAAACCGGCTACTACAAAATTTAGAAAGGAAATTTTACGCTATCAATGCATGCAGAACATGTCTGACATTAAAAACGGTAAATAATGTCACACGAATGCTTTTACCATCTATATAGATATATATTTCGCTTATGAGCAGACTTCATGATGATGATGAGGTATCATGACTAAACAAACAAAGCTTCAATAATGCTGGCTATTACCCTGGAACAATCAGCAAGAGGGCGAGCGAGTTCATTCTTGCCATGATAGCACTGGAAAAAGGCGAGCGGCCGACAATGAGAACGGATACACGCTCTAACAAACACTATTGCTTCAATAATGCTGACTATTAGCGCCGAGTTGAATCAGCGGGAATCAGCTAGACCGGCTTATGTTACGCCGGGGAGCAACTAGTTACTCCTTACTTTGGATACAGTATCTGTTTATGTTATGAACATGCACTTTTAAAGAATTCTTTCAAAATCAAGTCATTTTGACTACAACTAGAGACCGGATACTATTAATTCATGATTGATAAACCAGCTACAATTAGAGACCGGCTACAATTGAAATCCCAGCCACAAATAGAGCATTTACCATATTTAGAATTAAGCCAAAAATGAAACCATAGAAATTTATCTGAAGGAATCGATTTAAGGGAAATAACATGGAAATAATAATTGGCAAAATAAGCCTAAATGACCGGCGACTAGGCCTAAAACGAACGGAGATGATTTATACATAAAAAAAAGCATTGGATTGATGAATATATACCTAAGGGCTGGTCAGTTAACCCTTGCCTATTTACAACAGGTAATGAAAACTAAGTGGCTTTATGCAAAACACTTGAAGGTTTTGTACATTTTTACATAAAAGTTGAAGGTCGACGTCGTGGAAAAGTATTCGTATTTATAATTAAGGCAAAACTTGGGAATGTTTTTCCGTGGGTTTTTAGAGGAAAGTTCATTCTTGACAATGGTGAAAACTGATTTGAGAAATGTTCATTTTTCACGAGAATGGTGTAGGAACACTGTTCGATGATTTTGTGGTTTAGAAAAAAAATAGTTCATATGTCTTTTACGTTGGTCGGGCTGCCTCCCCACTTTGGTGAAGAACTTTGGGAGCTTCATTACAGCAGAAATCGTATTAGTGGGGCACACGACAGAAATCGTATTAGTGGAGCACAGTGTAACGGCGGACGCTACGACGGCTTAGGTGCTTGTAACGCCCCCGGTTTCCCTGGTGTACGTGGAGTTTCAGCTTGAGGTTAATCGGTGTTAATGACGACTTTTTACGTTATTCAACACAGCATGGACACTGTCCCAGCATGGGGGATGAAGCGCCGGTCCTAATTAAAGGGGCCTAACCTTAAACTGTCGGTATCGCTGCCACCAACGGTGGATTTAACTGTTTAACTAGCTAAAATCTAAAGATGGGCTACATATTTAATTTTACACTAAAATACAATTAATCAATTCTAGCAAACGACTGAAGCTTAAAACTCCTGGTTTTATTTTTGCAACAGAGAATGAAAAAGACACTTTACATTATAGTTTGCTTCCGTGAAAGCTTTTGAATCAAATTAATTAAAAGCAACAAGTTTGAATTTACAAAGTAGCAATTCACAATTCAGACAAACACACTTGGTTTGAATAAAAGTTTAAATTTTCACATCTAGAAAAAGTAAATCATGGGTGCTCCCGGAGACACCCGCAAGACTTGACAGCCGCAACTGATTAAAGTCTATCCGACAGTATGTTTCTTATGATCAACTGTCCACAGTTATGTTTCTAAGTTTTCCAAGTACAAAAAGATCAACCTCCCTTAGTTCCCTCGAGAACTGTTCTAAGTAATAAAAAGCCCGGCAATTTTACACTTAGGTATCAGTTTGTTTCAATTTGACTTCCCCAAAGATCAAACCGTCATTTAGTTTAGATTAAAAATCCATTTAAAGTAAACTGGAAAATTTGGTTTTTACTAAGAGAACCACTCTGACGTTATGGGGAGAGGAAACCTAAGATGCCGCTACAGACGTCTCCACCATAATATTTCCCTAGCTAGAGAGTTAAAGTTACAATTAAACTAAAATTTAGAATATGGGGGGTCCTAAATGAAACTTTCAAAAGCTAAACTATAACATACGAACCACTACCATCGTGCCCGGCATGGCATTCCCCGGACATGGCGTCTCCACTCCCGACTGGCGTGACCGGTCTCTAGCTTGAGATCTGTGAGCTGTGCTGTGGATGCTTTGGGCTGGGGGGGTTTTACGCTGGAGAGGGGGGAAAGCGCGGACGTCGAGGCCCGCCGCGGGGGCCTGATTGGTGGAGGGCCTCGAGAACAATGGAAAGTGGGAGGAGAAGTCGGTTGAACAAAGGAACTGGGTGCAGAGCCGTTTGAAGGAGTAAGGATGGAAAAGACAGGCCTGTTTTGAGTTTTATTCAATTGAACTTTCGGAAATAGGCCTTTATTTTGAATTATTGGCTACGGATTCCATATTTACATGATTGTAACGTGATTTGACTCTTGTTAAAGCTTATTACTTGGCTTTGGGTAATGCATAGAACATTACTATTAAATTAAACAAGCTTTAATGGTAAACTGCAGTGTTAAACACCACAACTAGTTTTGGCTGGGGAGGGGGGGCAAAATTGGAGGATTCGAAGTTTTTGCACAGTTTGTCTTTCGGAATTGGGTTGAACAGATCTTTTTAAGAATTCTTTTAGTGTTTAATAGTAGATCAAGCTATTTGCAGATTTCGGTAGGTCTCAGTCAGGTCGGAGGAGAACTAAAATAAACATATATACACTAAT